>JANHQD010001981.1:0-122472 GCA_024721195.1 Marasmius sp. AFHP31
ATCTTGGCGCAGATTAAGGAGTGCAAATTTGGCCATGCCACAGCGTGGGCACCCCAAGAAGATGTTCTGCGGCATCCCGCCACCGGCTGGTTCCTGTCTCATGGCGGGTGGAATGGTTTGCAAGAGGCCCTTGTATATCGAGTGCCACCGTGAGTTTCTTGTTCGGCTGTAAGTGTATTTTATGGCTGATTGCGTCGCCCCGAGTCAGGATATTTTGGCCCCTCAGCGGAGACCAACCATTGAACGCTGCACTCGTATCGGTTCAGCACCAAGCTGCCTTTGAACTCATCTCCGTGAGGGGAGGTGAAGGCGCTAAAAGGCCTGCCAGATATGCGGACGACCAACATGATCCGGACTTCAGTATCGACGCTGTTCGTAGCGAGTTCAAGATGGTACTAGAGAGGATGAAGGGGAAGGAAGGGGAAACGATACGCAGGAACTTTGACAACCTGGCTAGCGCAGTTAGTAAACTTTGGAATGACGGTGGGCTGTCGAGGAAGGAGTTAGACTTGTTTGTGCGAAGACATCTATCAACTACTAAGTAGACGATGGGGTAGAGCCCAATGCCAGAGGCTGCCGGCCAAGTATCTCCCGTAAACAATCCATCGGAAATCATATTTGCACCGTTCTGACCTGCCAGTGCCAACGTGACGCGCGTACGGCCCAGCTACGCCCCGGGGCCATGTCGTTTAGCCGTCCACCCGCTGTGGGCGCTCCCTTAAATAGACGCCCATAGGTTTGAATCAATTGACGGCCCTGCGATAGTGTACCCGCGATTAGGTTCGAGTTATTAGCAATGCTAATTAGCACATGCTAATTAGCGGCTAATTAGCAAGCCCTCCGAAACTCCCAAAATTTGGGTGCTGATTAGGTTTCCAAGTGCTAATTAGGTCTTACCAGTCTGGCGAGCTTCCAGATGGATTTAATGCAGGTTTTGACGCGCTAGCACAGATTTCTCTGACTGCAGATGACGTGGTTTGTGTGGATCGGAAGGTAAACATCTGAGTGTGTGCGCCTATTGAGCGCCTAAAATCTTGACGCATATCGCAGCCTATTCGTGCGTGCTGCGATCCTCAAACATGGGTGAGAATGACTAAAATTCCTTCTAGTGACAAGTTACGCACTTGTATAATGTAGAAATAGCTGTAGGAGACGAAAAACTAGAGCACCGAAACAAAAAATAACTGATTTTCTTTTTTGCTAATATCTAGCTAATTAGCAATGCTAATATGCTAAGCTAAATAGGTCTCGAAGGCTCGTTGCTAATTAGCACTGCTAAGAACTCGTGGGACCTAATCGCGGGTACACTACCCTGCGACAACGGTTCAACGCGTAAGACCTTTGTCTTCTCCCTCCATTGCTGCGCGATTCACTCTCGTAGACTGCCAATATGTCGGGCTCGACAACGAGGAGACGGAAATCTCACGCTGGAATTGACACTGCCCTCGCGTTCGTTCATTGCTCCGTTCTCCCACTCACCTCATGCTCAAACTCGGCCGGTTTTTACAGTAATGACCCTTCGCATCACATAACGGGCCCTTTTCTCCCTCAAACGTATGCTTTCAGCTCAGTTTCGAATCCACATATACCCAATTTGAGGCCTGCAGACCACTCGGTACTCCTACACCAATTTCAAGCAGAGCACCTTCACCGGTTCCTCGAGCTCCCCCTCTACCTCAAGTATCACCCTGGATTAGATGGGCGATAGACCCTGGTATGTCTCCCATCTTTCAAATATGAGTACTCTTGACACGTTTTGGGCCATCAGTCTTAGCCCTCAAAATCCTCGCCTTTCCAGTTGTCGCCTACCTCAACTGGGAACTTCTTACACCTCTCGGCTTTCCAACAAAACAAATACCGAATCCTTTCGCTCCTTGCTTCCTTCTCTCGAATCCGATAGCCTCATCACCCCCCGACGACCCTCGCTACGCCAAAAGCTGGGGAGACCTAGCATTCATAGCATATCACATCATGTTCTTCTCCTTGGTCAGACAGGTGGTTACAATCACGATATGCAACCCCATCGCGAAGTACTTTGGAATCAGGAAGGAAGGAAAGTTAGCCAGATTTGGAGAACAGGGATATGCACTGGTGTATTTTGCTATCATGGGCGCTTGGGGTTATGTGCGCGCACTTGTTCTTTTTTTCTTTTCGGTCGCTAACCAATACCTGGCGTTGTTAAGAGAATCATGGGTCAGCTTCCTACTTACTGGTACCGCACCGAATACTTTTGGATAGGCGAGTGGCTATCTCAAGGCTCTCAGCTCGTTATTTCTGAGTTTTTCTGCTCGCAGATTATCCGCACTGGGACATGAAGCCTGAACTCAAACGCTACTATCTGACGCACATGTCGTACTGGGCACAACAATTACTGGTCATGGTTTTGAACCTCGAGAAGCCGCGTAAAGACTACTGGGAACTCGTCGCCCACCACATCGTCACTATCTGGCTCGTCAGGTGCGCATCTTCGGCTATCTACGTGTGCAAATGTTTACTGATGTGCGTTGAATGCAGTTGGAGTTACCTGATGAACCTGACGCTTATTGGGAATGCGGTGTATATGAGCATGGATATACCGGACGCGTTTTTCGCAGTACGTGGAGCCCAAAGCCTTCCTCTGCGTCTCAACACGAATGCTGACACGAACTTGTATGTCTAGTTCGCCAAACTTCTGAATTACATTCAATGGGATAGGGCCAAAGCTGGCGCTTTCGTGGTATTTGTAGGCATGTGGACGTGAGTTCCTTCAATTCCTCGACCTCATCTTGACGATGCTAATAGGTACCGGTATAGATATTTCCGACATCTTCTGAACCTACGCATTTTATGGTCGGTGTGGTTCGAATATGACCTGATTCCGTAAGTACCTACCGTCCTCCATTTCATCGACATCCCTTATCCCGTGCGCGATACAGTGAAACCTCAAAGCGTTGGGCGTGGCAGGAAGGCATCTATCTCGCTGGATGGATGAGATATCAAGTTTTCATCCCCCTGCTACTACTTCAACTTCTCAACCTGTTCTGGTATTACCTTATATTGAAAATCCTCGTTCGGTGCGTTTTACCTTCCAGCCCCGAAAAATGATCTTGCCTGACGTGTTTTTCACAGTGCCATAACCGCCCCTACGGCTATTGATGATGATAGGTCGGATGATGAGGGTGACGACGACGAGCCCTCTGCGAAGGGTTCGAAAGATGATTGAACGGAACGATGCTCGCACAGACTACTCATACCGACGGATCTTATGGATTGGAGATAATTGTGGATATTGTTACTTTACTTTACATAGACACCGCTACCTTTGCCTTCAAGCGCTGAGGCTCTAGATGTCGGCGAGATTCAACAACGATGTGGAAACACATTGAATCAGTACGAGAAACCCGCAATTATTCCATCGTAAGCGGGCTTCTTTACTAGGTTCTGTCGGGCGAATTAAGTGGTGTTCAAAGGAGTGGAGGGAGACTAACCTCGTCCCAAGGCAAAGCAGCGCCCTCTCCTGGGAACGTCCCTGGGACCCACGAGTACTAAAGACAAAAATGCTTGAAGTTCAGGAACACACGAGCAGAGGAGGCGTACGAACCTTGTCATCAACTAGCAATGGAAACAGAATCCGAATCCATCAATCAAACCATCGGTGACCCAAGAGACCTCAAAAGAGAAACTCACAGTCCCAGATAGTAACACCAATACACGCCTCCACAGCATTGCACGCCGAAACCACCGACTGGTAGTCCGCCTTTTGTTGTTCCAACAACTCCGCCGTGACTGGTAAAGTCATTCGGATATCCAGTTCAGTAATCGCGACCTCGACACCAAGACTCGCAAATCTTTCAAGATTTTCTTGTATGTCGCCGGGGATTTGACCAACGATGAGATGGGCCTGCACACCGATGCCGTCGATCGGAACCTCACGGGCTTTGAGATCCTGGACGAGGTCGAACATAGCGGTGGATTTTGCGTTGATACCTTCAATGTTGAAATCGTTGATCTGTAAGTATCGATCGTCAGTGAAATGAGAAGGGGTCTCCAGTGTGACTGGATATACATAGAGCTTCGTAGATGGATCGGCTGCTCGTGCTGACTCCAGGGCTATGTCGATGTACGATGGACCAATCGTGTCTGTGAAAACGAAGGAGCGTTGGGTGCCGTCGTCGTTGAACGGCTCTAAACAAGGTTAATTGTCGACTGAGAAACTTTGTCAACATCTCGATAGCAGCCTCCTCCGACTCACCATTCACAACGTCCCATGAGTCTACCCGATGGTGCTTAAAGGTCATGTTTCGGACGAGTGAATGGCAAAAGCTCACATCTGCAAGTGACTTTCAGCAGACACGACAAGATAGCAGCAGTATCAAACTCACATTTCTCCCTTATATCTCCCGACAACGGTACTACAATGATTCTGCAGAATGCTGGTGAGCGTCGCGTTGTCGAAATTGCCGGACGACACCCAGCTGGCAAGCTGTTCATGCCAGACGCAATTGTGACCTAGAGAACAACAGGTCAGACTCCGATTCTTGAGGGAACGAAGTCCACGCAAAAGCCGTTCACCTCGAAGGAGTTGCCCGTTGCCCTTGGCAAAACTTGCTATCTGGTCGGCCTCCGTGAATGTGAAATTATCGCGGGATGGTTCTGTCGACTCCTAAGTCAATTTCAACTCGTCAGCCGCTTCACGGGATCGCTACCCATAGAAGGAAAATTACCCATTTCAGAGCGTTCGCGGGAGTGATAGCACCAAACAGCTTGTTGTCGCTGAGGGTATCCGCGTAGGCTGTATCGTTGATGAATTGGCCAGCATTGGTTGCAGTTCCAAAGTACAGTTTCCCTGCGGCTTCAGCTGCTGTATTTGTGTCGGCAGTTGATGTGGCTGAGGGAAGAGGTGCTGAGGCAGTAGTCGAGCTCGAGCAGCTCGGCAGACCTCGGGAGGGACCGATCAAGGCGATTAGAACGAGGGAAAGACGCAGGTCGGGCATGATTTTTGTCCTGTGTTGACGTTGCTGGAGCGCGACTTTTTATAGCGAGAAGTTTTCCGGAATTCATGGGAATCGTGACCATGATCTTCATTCCCGTCTGATGGCGCGAGCTCGGGAGTTTTCTCGGAGGACATATGAGCAGATATCTATAGCTTGAAGTGATTTAGAGCCACAGAGAATCAAGATCGGGACACATTCCTACCTGTTTTACACCATGACTCTCTTGGAACGGTCCTGGTGACATGCGGAGGTTTTATGGTGAGAATGAAGTAGGCGTTGTCATGACCTACTGATATACGGGACAGGGATTGAAATCGGCGCCCGAGAGAGGTCGACAGTAGCCAGGAGGAGCTAGGAGGTCCCATGGGACACACAGTGACAATTGACAGGAAGATGGCTGCCTCTGATGAAGGACATGACCATTGACAAGCTAAGTAAAACTCCGCTCGCAGCGAATCCGGCCCGGATTTCCTCCAGCTTCTGAGGAGCTTCTCGAGACACCTCAACTCGTGAGGTTATCCAATCCGACTTTCTTGAGCAACTTGACCGAAAAGAGAGGAAAACAAAATTGATAACTCTAACAATACACGTACACTACTGTTCACCAGAATAAATATGGGCCTGCATGGTACAACTATAGATTACAGAACAAGAAACATCGTTCGTCATCACCTAGCTCTTCCCTCATATAAGGTCGAGGAGGATCGGTTCGCAGTACGTTCCACAACCGAAGTTCCGTTCCGGAACTGGGTCCTGAACAACACATTGGCATTCGTGAACAGCCCTTCTTTGAGGGAGACGACGATGAACTGGGAGCCTTTGAACCGAGTTCGGAAGAGGTGCCCAATGTTCTGCGTGTGCTGCAGATCCAGGGCAGCGTCAATTTCGTCGAGGATGTACATTGGCGCTGGCTTGAACTGGAGAAGAGCCATGATGAGGGAGAGCGCGATCAGAGATCTAGAACGAAATCGTCAGTCAACCATTCAAAGGGTCGGTGGGGTTCACAGTACCTTTGTCCGCCACTCAACTCTGTCAAACTTTGCTTCCATACGCTTCCCAGCCGGACCTTGACCTCTAAACCGTCCATCAAGTCTTGACCATCGGGTGGTTGCAGCTTGGCAAAGTTGCCCGGCAAGAGTTCCGCAAAGATCTGGCCGAAGTCCCTAGAGAGGGAGGGTGAGCCATCGAGGATAGGGGATCGCAGATACACCTACTTGTCGACTTTCTCGAACGTGCTCTGTAGGGTATCTCTCTTTTCTCTGTCGAGTTCGTCAATGGTCGCCTCGATCTTCTCCTTATCTTTTACGACAGTGCTCAACATCTTCTTGGTGGAGGTCTCGCGTTTCTCAAGACTAAACGATGAGATCAGAACGTGCGTCAAGCGTGAATACAGAGGAACGAGCGACTCACTCATCAAGCATATTCGCAGACTTGGCATTGACTTTCTTCTTCTTCGCCCGGACAGTCTCCTCGAGTTCCAAGGCTTTCTGTTGGAGATCTGGTATATTCATCGAAGCGAAGTGGTATTTGGTTCCTTGTTTTCCGAATTGGCTACGGTAGTTCGATTGGTCAATGATTCGCTCCTTTATGAGGTACGGAAACTCACGCTTTGTCTTGAACAATGAATGGATTTGCTTCTTCCAGCTTCTTCTTTTCATTCTTGGCGTGTTCCGCCGCCTTTCTGCACGCCTCAATCTTTTGTTGAAGTGAAGCGATGGACTCGTCAGCCTGTTCAACAGCAGCCTTCTTGTCCTTGATCTCTTGTTGTAAAGACTGGATCTGTTCGTTAAACTGGTGGAGGTGCCTTTCTTCTTCCTCTAGTTTAGCCCGTGCTTCCTGGTGTTCTTTCTAAGGCAGTCGTGGAAGATGTGAGTTCATTGTCATGGGTGCAGAAAGTTTATCTGACCTCCTTAGCAACTACCTGCCGTTTGAGTTTCGCCAGGTCGTCTCGCAATTTCGCAATTCCCGAATTCATCTCCTCTATCTGCAGCTGCGCCGTCTCGAGGTCGCCCTTCAATTGGTCTGTCGACTGTGTAAGCTCTCCGCACATCAACAAGAAGAGGGGACGGCCCACCAAGCTCGAGATTAACAGTCTGGACCTCCTTCTGCTTCGTCTTGAGTGTGACGTTATGCTTCTGGAACGCAGCTTTTTGAGACGATATGCTTTTCTGGAGAGACAAAATGAGTTGGGACTCGACCATGATAACCATGTAAAGAGAAGTTTACCTTCAGGTCATCGATCTTGCCGTCCTTGTTAGTCTTGAACTCCTCCATATCGCGCTCAAGTTGCTTGCATTCAGCTTCGGCATCGCGCTGCTTTTTCTGCGCCGCCGCGACATCCTCATTCAATTGTTCGATCTTCTCTCGCAGTTCTTCCACCGATTTTTTGAGCTACGCAAACCGAAGTCAGAGAGAAATAAGAAATCAACTACACCAGGCATACCTTGGCAGCATTGCTTTCTCCCAGCTGGTCCTGGAGCAACTGGAGTTCGTGCTCCTTGATCTTGAGGTCGTGGTCGAGCCGCTTCCATTCGTCCCGCTTCTTCTTCGTCTTGTCGCTGGTCCATGCGGCCTCAGCCTCCTTCAACCTGCTTTTGGCGTCGGCTAGATTGAGTTCCGCCTCTATCAAGTGCTGGACTTTGATCAAGATATCTTCGGACTGGGCCTTCGCCCCGCCACTGAGGGTGCCAGAGGGGTCATATGAATCCCCATCTACCGTGACAGAACGGAGGCCGATGTTCCTGTCGAAGGTCACTTTCTTGGCAGTTTCCGGATTATCGCACACGATGGTACTGCCGAAGGTATACGACATCGCCTTGGCAAGCTCTGGCTCATATCCAACGAGATCGAGAGCAAGGCGAGCCCTCTCACCCACCGACTTGGAAACTGCGTTTAGTTTCTGCAAATTTTGTGTCAGGGATTATCATTATTCTCAAGAAAAAAAGCTCACCTGCGGGGACACCTCAAAGGGCCGGATCTTGTTCAGAGGAATGAGTGTGACTCTACTTTTCAAACCGCTTTTGAGCAATTCTTTCCCGACTTGCTCGTCAGAAACTACGACTTGGTAAAGCTTCCCGCCAGCAGTGACCTCGAGGGCAGTCGCGTAGCCATAGTTTTCCTTCTGCAACGACACCAGTGTCCCCAAGCGACCTTTCACCTTCCGAGGGTCAAAATGCGGTCCTAGAGGTGGATAATCAAAGTCCATGTTACCCAGCCCACGACGAACTGCATCTTTGCGCTGCATGAAATAGTCAATCGTGAAAATGCCATCGGAACAAGTAGCAACGTACAGATGATAGTGCTTCAACCTCATTTCTCAGGTCCTGAATCTTTGTTTCACCGTCTTGTTCCTTCTGCGAATCCCAACCACAGGAAGAGAGCTTCTTGCGACACTCGTCGACCACGCCTTGCAATACATCGAGACGTTTCTTGCCCTCTCCGGCGTCTTTCTCCACCTTCTTCCACCGGGCTTCTGTCTCTCTCAGCTCGTTTTCAGCCATGCTGAGTTTCTTCTTGTGCTGTTCTTCCTCCGCTTTGCCTTGGGCTTGTCTTGTGCGAGCCGCCTGAAGTTGCCCCATGTAACCTCCACCTCCACCGGCGTTGGCATTCTTGGAAGACAAACCAGTCTGAAGGGTCTGCAGAAGCTCCTCGTCCGAGTCCAGTTTATCTTTCAGGGAGGTGTTTTCGGATTTGAGAGTGTCGAAGGACTTGTTCATCTTGTTCGCCTCTTTCTCTTTCTCGGTGCAGGCCGCTTCCGTCTGTAAAGAAGTCAAGAATAGCACCGTGCACATGGGTAGTGGACATACGTTTTTTATGTCTGCCTCGGACGACGCGACCTGGTCTTCCTCATCCTTGATATCCTTCTCTTTGATCTCCACCTGCGTCCTGACTTTGACTAATTCCTTGTCCAACTCAGCGGCCTGCTCCTGGAGCTTGTTCAACTTGCCGCCCTTCTTTGCCTCATTATCGCGCGCTTTGGTGACCCGTTCCACGTTCTTCTCTGCCGTCTTGATCTCGTCGAGATCTACCTTCTTCTGCTCCTTTTGCTCCTCGATCTCCGCTTTGCCTTCGTCTACCTGTCGTGCGCTATCAACAATCCTGTTGGAAGCATCGTACCACCGCCATGCGAGCAGAGTTTGTTCGAGGCGCTCCTTCTCTTGTTCCGCTTTCTGGAATTCAAGATACGTTCGCTTTTCTTCCCGGAGTTTGTCGAGCTTAGGCATAATTTCCTCTCCCAGTATTGAGGTGATTTCCTGTACCCGTTTATCCTTCTTCGCCATCGTTTTCCTCGCCTTATCCTTCCTCTCCTCGAACATACGTGTCCCAGCAGCTTCCTCAACCATACCAAGAATTTCGGGTGCGCGCATGTTGAGAACCTGCGGACCCTTGAGCATGTTTTCGAAGAGCTACGCGTCCTGACACGCACCTTGGTGATTTTACCCTGCATGATCACGAAGTTGGGATTGTTGATGTTCAGTTGAACAGACTGGAACAGGCTCTGAACCGCTTGTTGTTGAGACCTATGACCGTTTACGAGGTATTTCGAGTTGTTGGGCAGCGCGAACTACAGGGGCAGTTTTAGTGAATGGCGCTGGTAACTCTGTGAGTGCTACAATCGCACCTGTCGTGTTACTGTGATCTGTTTCCAGTCCTCGTATCCAACCGGACTCTTATCCCTTTCAGAGTTGTCAAAGACAATCGTTACGCTGGCTTTTGTTATGCCAGCCTGTCCTTTCTTGTACACGAGATCCGCTTGGTGTTGCGCTCGCATCTAGTACGACGTGTTCATTATTATGAGTGTAAGCATACAAAGACAGAGAGCTGTACCGTCGACATGTTCGTGAGACCAAGGACGAAAGCAATCGCGTCCAAAATGTTGGACTTGCCTGATCCATTGAGACCCGTGATAGCATTGAAGGAAGGGTCCCAGCCAGTAATTTGGGTTCTCTCGGGGTATGATTTGAACCCTAAAGCGTGATTTAGCAGCAGACAGAAGCAGAAAGAGAGCTACTAACCTTCGAGGACCAGTTCTTCAATCCGCATAGTGATGGTTGAGAATTGTAAACGCGTGACTGTTGAGTGCCAATGGTGTCACAGCGACGCGTTGCGCCACGTGAGCTCGTGTGAAACACGCGTCAATATGGACCAACAGACCGCTCGGTAAATCGGTGACGAAGTGCCGGACTTGACTCCTTCTAATACTACCACCTTCAGTCTGAAGTCCTATCTCAAGCTATGAAGGTCGAAAATAGAACATTTGTTGTATCCGGGGGGTGAGTATGTCTGATAATTCTGTTTGCCAGACTTACACATATATGAAAATAGCTCAGCCGGTCTCGGACTTGCAACTGTTCATCATCTTCTGGACTCGAAAGCATTCATATCTATTCTAGACCGCGCTCCTCCTTCAAGCGACCTTACCTCATCTGAACAGGTGAAGTTCTTCCAGATCGACATCACGAATGCAGGAGAAATAGAGAAAGCGGTCGACGGCACCATCGAATGGACCAAAACAACAGGAGCTACTCTCGGAGGCGTTATCAATTGTGCAGGAGTCGCAGTGGCCTCCAAAATCATCGACGCCCGCAACGAACCCCATTCAATCGATCTCTGGGACTTCGCGCTTGCTGTCAACCTCACAGGCACTTTCAACCTCACTAGGATCGTACTAAAGCATCTGATTCATGTGCATCCGGAAACCGGCGATGGTGAGCGCGGTGTAGTGATTTTGGTGTCTAGTTCTGCAGCCGTGAGGTGTTCCTTTTTGAATTCGTAATATTCAAAAGGTACTTATACAGTTATCGCCATTAGTTCGAGGGCCAGCCAGGACAAGTGGCGTATTCGGCCACTAAAGGAGCCCTGCATTCAATGACCCTCCCGCTTGCACGGGATTTAGGTAGACATGGTATTCGGGTTATGACCATTGCACCTGGCGTCTTTTCCAGTACCATGACCGATAAGATGCCGGAGAAAACTCGACGGAGTTTGGAGAGCGACCTGGTGTTCCCGAAACGTATGGGACAGGCGAGGGAATTTGCACAGACGGTAAAATGGATTTTAGAATGCAACTATACCAATGGTGAAACGATTCGCCTCAGTGGTATGTTCTGATCAGAATCTCTTAATTTTCGCTCATATAAGTATATGCTTCCGGCAGGTGCTGGACGGCTACCTGGGAAGCTATGACATGAACAACAGGATGCCTACATACAGGGCCGTCAGTGAAACAATATCCTCCATCTTATTAATTCGGGATGTGTTCCTCGTATGCATGTTAGATTCATTCAACTCCGGCGGATACTAAGTTTCAATTTATAACGCGACAATCGTTCGAACCCCCGGGGGCGTCCCTGTCCGTGAACCCCTCAGCTCGCCACCAATCCTTGTTGCAGGCTGGCAATCATTGCAGCCATTTGATCAACAGAAACTGTCTTCTGCGTGTTCGCAGTAGATTACATCTGGCTCTGCACAGCCCCGCATACGATGCAATCAACGGCATGGGTTATTCCGGGGATGACAGAGTCGGTAGATGGTTGTCTCCGACGTGTGGGACGTGGGGCCTGACGCCCTGGTGATCGCGGGCAGTGGTAAGTCATAACCTCTCCCGTACCAGCTTGGCGGTTAGGCATCTCTGCACTCAAAATGCTCAAATATCATAAAACTGTCGGATAAGGTCCCTACTGGATTTCCCTGTTTTCTCATCACCTTTTCTTCCTTCATATACTTGCACACGAGCGGTGCTTCTCTACCCCCGTGCCTATCCCGAGGATCAGTTGAGTTTGAGGAGTAGATCGACGACCATAGTGAAGCCGTAGGAAAGAGTTTTTTCGATGAAGATCAACAATCGCACCTTTATCATTTCAGGAGGGTGAGTATCTCGAGATCTACATTCTCCCGTTCCTGATCTCGTGCCCAGGTCTTCAGGCCTTGGCCTAGCAACTGCAAGAGATATTCTTTCGTCAAAGGGATATGTTGCGATTTTGGATAGGAAGCCTTTCCCTAATGTCAGCGGAGATGAATTGGAGCCTTCCACGTCGCGTCTGCTGTACATCAACGTTGACATCACGGACGTTGCAAAGGTGTCAGACGCCGTAGAGACCGTAGCTTCATGGACGCACCGCACTGGTGCACGTCTGGGAGGAGTCATCAATTGTGCGGGAATAGGGACTCCGGAGCTGGTGAGTGCGAGTTGGTGGCGTTCTGTCCCTTCAAATCCATATGTTTACCAAGACTACGGTGTTTAGCTCGTGAGCTCAAAGGGAGTACCGCATTCCCAGAGTCACTGGGATCGAATTGTTGGGGTTAACCTTCATGGAACGTTTCATCTCACTCGGTTCGCAGCAAAACATCTTGTTCTCGTACCTCCGGAGGAAACTCCAGACCGTGAACGAGGCGTTGTAATCATGGTCTCAAGCACAGTTGCGGTATGTCTGGACCTGCCCTAAACTACCCCGAAACTTTGGGTCCGATTGACGAGATTATATAGTATGAAGGGTTAGCTGGACAAACGGCATATGCAGCCTCAAAGGGAGCTATCTGCTCCATGACTCTGCCTATGGCGAGAGACCTAGCACGGCATAACATACGAGTGGTTACACTTGTACCGGGACCCTTTGCAACCCCACTTACAGGTATTATCTCCGTGCATTTTATTCGCCCTCGATGACATTCATCTCCTCTCATAGATCAATTTGGAGCAAAGATTGCTGAGGAGCTTCATAGAGACGCTGTGTTATACCCGCGAAGGTATGGAAGACCGGAGGAATTTGCACAAACAGTGAAATGGGTGGTGGAATGTCCTATCATAAATGGAGAGAACCTCAAGGTCACAGGCGGCACGAGAATGCCTTCAAAGATGTAGCTTGTGGACAACATATTTATTTGCGTGTATAGTTCTGGTTTATCATGCTGAGGACTTTGGTTTTTCCGTCGATTTTTAGTTGATTTGAAGTCGGCAGCTTTGGCTTGCCGGCCCCCATTGAACAATGACATTCGAGCGCCTACGAGTGTCCACACCAGCGCCTGGAGCTCTGACTCTGAGCCGTTACATCAACGCCCGTCACCCAAGCAACACCCAATATCGTCGTGCAGTGTCATGATCCCTGCAAGCTCTCTTTTCAAGAAAACTTGACTGGAACACGATGTCTGAAGACATGCGCGGAAGATCCTGGAGATCCCTTGCAGCCTCAGCTGCATCCTCCCGCCTGGCTTCCTTCAGGGGACAGGTCCAAGGATACCTTGCTCAACAAGATGTAAAGAACTCGATACCCGGCGCTATACAACGCCAGATTGGATCCGGAGAACGGTTTGGGGCAGGGAACAAACAGACATGGCGGCAGTGGGCGGGTCAGAAGATTGGGAGAGGGCCTACTTTGGGTACAGAGAAGATAGCACTGTTTCCAGGTTGGGCGTCGAAGAGACCTCGAAATGCAGGGAACGAGCATGATGGTGCTGTAGTCTATAACTCTTCTCCCTGCAACGTGCTCAAACACAGTAGCAGAAGAATTTGAGGTGGATGTCTTCATTTCCGGATTCGCCACCATTCATCGGGGGCAAGAGGTAGCCAGCCGCTCGCAGAGGACGTTTATGAGACTGGCTAGAGGTATGGCGGATGTTCTCCCTTGCCCATCGAATAACCTTGGACTACAGGTTTTGCTGCCCTTCCAAAGCTCACTGGCGATGTCGAAGACTCGAAGGACAGCGATCAACCAGACCTAATATCGACTCAGTTGACTCCCTCCACTGAGGAACTCCTCCGCTCGGTCAACCTGCCACCAAGGCCCAATGAAATGACAATAGAACGCGAAGCCGAGCTTCTGGATCGCCAATTTAGGCGTTTGAACGAGGACACGACGGATAGCGACGGCTCCACTTCTTCGCGTTCCTCCTCACCGACACGCAATTCGCCCCCTTTCGAGAAAACAGAGCCTGAAGGTCCTATTGCAGCTGCAGCTGCGATATCGGACGATCTCCTGCGTACATTACACGGGAATTTGGAAACGCGTCTATTACCGTTCTGGTCGTCAGTATTGCCAGCTCGAACGGTGCACGTCAGACTCTACTCCAAGAATCCTCATCATTCGGCTTTCTCCGGCCACGCTTTAGCCAGTACACATGTTCAAACCAATGCACACGGCAGCTTCCAAGCGGCCTTTTGTTTAGGTTGGGAAGAGGTGCTCGAAGTAGCCTTTCCAGAGGATGACGAAGAGCCCGACTTCTACATAATCGCGGAACTGCTGCCAGTTCAACCTCAATCCTCTAGACCTTCCACCCCTACCCACTCTCAATCAACCGAGCTAACCTCGATGAGATCTACCCCAGAAACGACGCTCCCACTTACTACGAGTGCGAGCACCCGAGTACCTCTGACCAATGCGTCTATCCGTGTTATATCAGATATCGATGACACTGTCAAACATTCAGATATACCTGGAGGTGCCCGCTCTGTTTTCCGTAACGTGTTCGTGAACGAGCTCGATGACCTTGTCATACCGGGTATGGGGGAATGGTTCACTGGAATGTGGAAGAAGGGTGTTCGGTTTCATTACGTTGTAGGTCGGTTTCTACATTCTTGAAACCTATGCTGACAGCTCAATAGTCCAACGGGCCGTTTGAACTACTTCCTATCCTTGGTGATTTCTTCAAGGTTGCAAATCTGCCCCCGGGTCCGTCGAGATAGACACGCTATTCGCTGTGAGCGTTCACTGATGACTATCCTCAGGATCCATAAAACTCCGGTCCTATGCTGGACGATCGTTATTCAGTGGTTTGCTGACAGCCCCAGCAGCACGAAAGCGGGCCGGAGTTCAAGAAATAATCAGCTCATTTCCTCATTCATATTTCATCCTCGTAGGCGATTCTGGCGAGCAAGATCTGGAACTATACACGGAGTAGGTCCCTCTTGCAGACCGGTGAATTGACTAACTCCTGATCGTCAGGCTCGCTAAGGAAAGCCCCCATCAAATACTTGGCATCTTCATACGTGACACTGGTGCTGGAGATGCCCTGGACGACCCCACAGGCTTTCGAGTGACAACGGCGTACAACACGGACATTCAGACCCCATTCGACGCCACACCGGTCGAACTGCCAACTCCGACGCAACACCCATCCGCATCCAACGGGGATCGAAGGCCCGCTCCTATTGACACGCAAACACCCCAAGCCTCCTGGTCCTCGTCCAGCAAAACGCCTACAACTGCCAGCTCCTCAACTAGTACCAGAAGCAGCACCTACTTCAGGACATCACGCTATACGGCGGAGCCTGATTCATTAGACGAGAACTCTAACACCCCCCCAACATCCTATGCGACGTACACCAGAAAAACCCCCACTACTCCGCGTGGATCTGTCTCGTCCAGTGCATCTTCGTATTTCAGTCGAACCACACCCAAGTCGTCGGCGTCGACTAGTACGAACACATCCAGTCGTATTCCGGAGAGTGAGAAGAAGAGACACGAACTGCAGATGAGAGTCTATCGAGCTCGAACGGCTTTGCCTGAACATATCGTATTGAGGATCTTCAGATCGCCCTCGGAATGCGTTGAGGCGGATGCAATACTGGCTAGTGGTTAATTCCCTTCATCGTAATCCTCTTTTGCTTTCTTTATTATGAAGTATTCGGACCGTGAAGATATCTGGGTGTATGTATATTGTATCATATCATTCGCGTTGTAATCATTGCAATACTGTGGATATATTTAAAACACGTCCGGCCCTGTGCAGCACCCTCCGAGAAGCCCCCAGCTGTACTGAGTCGTTGATCACTCCAGTTCTGACCCCGAATCGGATTCCGACTCGACATGACAGTCGGAATTACAAGATCCTGCAAACCCGTTTTCGATGCCTGTAAAGCACATATACCACGTTGAGTGATCCTTTATATTCGAAGCAAACAAAGTGCGGATGGGAACTCACTCCACCTCACCCTGATCTCCTTTCCGTCAAGATGAGACCTTGGAATTCTCTTCTTGACCTTCGCGAGAAGTTTGGTTCTCCGTCTCCGAGGAATATACCCGTCCAACATAAACCACAAGACTAGTGTCTCGAGCCGCGGGAACCGCTTCGATATCACTCCGCACAGCTGTTTCCAGTTGTAGTCCCCCAAAGAATTGATTACTTCTCCTGATCCTCCGATAACGGGGGCTCGGAGTTCGAGGGTTGTCAGATTCTCTGCTTGGACTATCCGGAGAAACTTCTCGATGGTATGCTGTCGAGAAGTCGGGACGTGGGTGGTGTCGGTCGATATCGTCAGGACACGGAGGGAAGGGAAGGGCTCGAGAGCTGGGTCAGGGCCTATAGAAAAGCGGTGAATGTGCGAGTATCTCGAATGGTGAATTGCAGTACGCACCTGACGCTGGCGTCCAAGAGGGTGTTTTGACGGTGAGAGCTTCGAGTGAAGAGGCGAAGAGATTGATAAGAGGAAGCGACTTTAGTAAAGGAAGATCCCGATAAAGTGAGGTTACAGTGAGGGCCCGGAGTTGCTCTGGCCTCGACTCCGTGAACAGTGAACCTACGACCCACTCGGAGGTGAAGCTTTCCCCGTCAATTACGAGGTGTTCGAGAGGGGAGAGGTCAAGGTGTGACGTGTCGAGGTGGTACGAGGAAGGTGAATTCCACGAGCCATTCTGGTATGGTTCGTGTTGGAGAGTGAAATTATGCAACGCCAATTCCTTTAAGGCTGGTCCACAATTAGCCAGGAAACATTCCAGACTCCTGACGTCAAGGAATTGAGCATAAATTTCCACCCTTTGTAAGGCTGGGAAGGATTGCAGAAATTGGATGATGGAGGGAGTCGGTGAAATGGTACACTCGCGATGGCCAAAGAATGGAGTCCACGCAAGCTCTGTAACTCCCGGCATTACAGGCAGGGGTGGTATATCCTTGAAAGAGTCACCCAGAGGTGGCAGCAGGTCTGAGTTTCTCGAGGATGTTGGGCAGAATTTTACCCGTCGAACGAGTCTCGCGATATCTGGAGATGATTCGATAATATGATTCCACCGACGGAAATCAGTTGATGACTGCAAGTCCGTGTTGCGAAAGATGAAGGGAAGGCAGGCACCGCGCCATGTCCTCGATACCAAAGAGTATTTCAAGAGCAGCTTCTTGTCGTCACCGTAGAGCGCGACGATTTGCGACACAAGTTCTAGGGGAAGGTTGTACGAGGGTCGTTTTTCATCGAGTAGTTTTGTAGAGGAAGGTCTGGTTAAAAGACTGTGGATAGAGGATACTGGCGACCAGAGTAGCCCACTAAGGGACATGTTGATGATCAGAACTGAATGCTGGCCAGCACTAGTGGTGAACCTTAAAAGTGTTTGGGCAGTTCGATTTCGAAAGTACAGAGTGTGTGGGGATCGTCATGATGCGGAGATTGGTCCGCTTCTACACCGTGTAACTTTCTCGGGAAAGCACAAGACGAAAAGGCTGATCATGACGTCTGCTCATAGAATTCTTTCAATTGATTGCTCAGTATGCAGCGCATCTCATTTGTACTATCCGGACCGCAGGTGGGAAGACCCTGGCAGTGATTATCATACATTAAGTCTTCGATGTGATAATGAACACAGCAAGGTTGCAAGAAGGTGTGGCCGTCACTTCTTGTCAGGGCGAGCTCTCGAGGGTGGTACTGGTTGTCCATAGAAATATGACATTATGCCATCGGTGTGTGTGGCGGTCAGGTTGAACAAGGGGTGCGTAGGATTCTGCGGAAATAGAGCATATGAAGCGAGGCCAAGGGCAAGAAGAAAGTCAACACGTACGAGACGATTTTCGTTCCCTCCAACAACGATCCGCTTCTTGCGGGAATCTTCGTTCCAGGACAGTGCTCTCGTGTAGAATTCTCTCCGGAGATCATCATCCAACACCTTCTTCTCTTTCGCCCCCTCTAGGTTCAGTGAAGTACCAGGGTTAGGTTGCCAAAGAGCTTCCAGTGCCTTTCTATGTCCAGTATCGGGGATAATCTTGTGTTGAGCGGCAGAAAGGCCGGCTAGGCAGTACAGCGTATGGTATGAATCGGCGGACCTGTGGTCCAAGAATGAGCCTCATAAACGAACAGGTGGATGCACGGCGACATACTTGGGCGGTTTGTCTCGAAGACCACCTGCAGGATGCTGACCTGCATAAAGAACATATTCTTGCAGTGCATCCGTATTCCAGGGATCTGAATCGGTGTCTCAAGTCCTGGCGTCAAAAGGTTGAGAATATTGTGAGAGGCGAAACTGATTACCTTCGTCTACCCAGTCATCTCCATCCTCTGCCTTCTCATCGTGCACGGACTCATGTGTTTCCAATGCCTGGGATTCACCTCCGTCCAAGCCTTCCAAAAGTGAGAAACATCCGCCCACCCACCACGCGTAACATCCATCCACGAGTTTGTTCGTCCGACCACGAAACCCTCCCAATTCAATGTCGCTCCCCTGCATTTGGACGAGCCATCTCAAGAGATTTCGTGTGTTTATCGAAGCAGGGTACGACTGCGAGGAATTGAAAGGTTGAAGTAACAGCCACGAGGCGACAGCGCAGAAAGTATAGCCCCCATGAGCCTCGCCTAAAGGTGGACGTGGGGAAGACAAAAGTGTTGTTGGGGTACCGGGTTCGGAGGTGAAAAAGGGGAAGGACGCGCAAGCAAAGCCACCCTCGTATGTTTGGCATGACGCGATGAAGGCAGGTGTTCCCTCGACGAGTTCCGGTGTGACGATGTTGAGGAGTGTAGCAACTGCAAGAAGACAATAGATCCCTCTGGGTTCCATAGTGAGGCGGCTGCACAACGCAGAAGACGGAAAGCACTTACCGTACATCGACCTCTCCTCTGCGCGACACTGTGAAGGACCCATCTGGTTGCTTTAGCGACATGAAGAATTCGTACATCTTTTCCCTGAGTAACATTCAAGATAAACCTCAGCGCACGTTTAGTCACGGGTCCGTGGCAGCTCACCTATCAATCTGATCCCAACCGCCATTTTCACCGGGACTCCCAGCTATGGCTAAAGCACAAACGGCAGCATAGGTTGGTAGCAGATGCGCCTCATGCTTCGGTCCACCACCGAATCCGCCGTCAGGATGTTGGCAAGCTAGCATTCGATCGATAGCGCGTCGTTTGTTGTTTGGATCCATCCCCACTTGCATTATACTGAATGCCTGTAGAATCCAATACATGAGCCAAGGCTGACTTGCATCCTGTGCAACATATCGTATTGGAAATCCTTGTGTCAGATTTCGGAGAAGGAACCTGAGATGGTTATTCCGTTGAAGACATGGTTTGACGGTTGTATCTTCCAGTGGCACATGTTTTGCGAGGACCTCTTCGGTCTCCAGCTGAAGTTGAGAGGTTGGGGTTGGAAATGAATCGTTCGGTGTGTGGTTGACCATGGTGGTCTGGAGCTGAGTGTAGAAGATCTAGACAAGAGAGCTTGAGAGACGCTCAATCGGGACAATAGTGTCATACCCGGGCGTTTATTGATCGCTATATTTGGTATGTCATTCCCACGTATTATTTCATCGCCGGTACTGAAAAGCCTGTTTAGTTGGACTTTCATCATGGCACAGCTGAGTGCATCGCCCAGGTCAACTCGAGTGATACTCCAGCGTATCTCTACAGCATTTTTATAGCACATAACTCAAAATCGAGTCCAATCTCCCCGATGCCACCCCAGCTACGCTCGCAAACTAGAAAGGACTCGCAACCTGGGATCTTCACGATTCCAAGCGATGCCCAACCCCCTTTATACCGAATTGACCTTTCGCTTCCCCCGAAGGAGAGATACAAAGAGATTTGCTGTGACTACAAGACACGCTTGCACCAGATATCCCCGCTCTATGATGAAATCTTAGGTTACACGATTTTTCCCTGGCTGTTCAAGGGAATTGCCAAGCTCCTTTTACGGCGTGTCTATTCTGAGGAGGAGAACGACGAGATCACTGGTATATCGGAGGCTACTGGCATCCCCAAGCACCTCGTCGTAGCATTCAACACATTTCTAGATCTTTTGTCTGGTTGCATCAGCGGTGGAACGAGAGCTGTGGACGCCGCGGAGTCCAATGGGACGTCGGGCAAGGTCGTCCATTTTCGTGGTTTGGATTGGGAGATGGACGTGCTTCGAAGCTTGACCATCTGCGTCGAGTATGTTCGAGATGGTCAGGTCGTTGCAAGGTGTGTCTTCAGGCGCACATTCTCTTGGAACGGACTGTCTAAACTCAAACTATTCGATTAGAGGTGTAACCTATGCCGGATACGTTGGGGTGTTGACCGGTGTGAGGTACGTCTGTACTTACTGCTATTTCTCTAAGGCTAATCTTGAGTTTGTTTCCAGGAAAGGACTCTCGATTTCCCTCAATTATCGTCCCACGCCAGAGAAATCAAGACGTTCTCTCTATCTCCACTATCTTCTTGTCGTGACGGGAAAGAGACCGACGAATCCCAGCCGTTTGAGGGAGATCCTCCTCTCTCCTCAGCCTCCTCCCTCCTCTCAGAAGACTCTTGAAGCTGCGATGATCAAGTATCCGAGCTCGCCCTGTTATTTGACATTCTGTACCCCGGAGGAGATATTCGTATTTGAGAACGGACTTGGCAAGCTTACAACACATACTTCCACCTCCTTCCTTGCTGTGACCAACCACGACAGGCACATGGAAGGCTGGGATGAGGAGCAATGGACCGCGTTTGTCAAATCTCAGGTTCGAACCGGAAACGCTGTACGCGAGCTCGTTGCCGATAGCGTTGAGCGGAAGAAGTGCATGTGCTCACTTTGGGAAAAAGGTCTGGGTGCGAGTCCGCTGACCGTCGTTGATATTATCGGATGGTTGCAGAGGAAACCGGTCTTGAACGAATGCACCCACTATTCATGTGTGATGGATCCAGGACCGTCTGGTGGCGGTTTGCTATGGGTGAAGGCTTACAATCAACCTGTCGATATGAACATTATAACGGAGTTCGATGTATAGACGAGTATTTGGCCCTTTTGTGTCCGATCTTTACAGCGTTGATCTACATGAATGGAAACATATTGGACCGACCCTGCGGATTCTCACAGAATCCCACCAACGCCACCCCCCTTGTTCCAACAGGTTTTCCTCCATATATCCCTTCGAAAAAGTGCTCTCCATTCTGAGAGCGAATAGCATCGGGGAAGGCTCCCGATTTTTGCCCATTTGTGAGATGCACTGACAACATCACCGATAGCCGACGGCTGGGGACGATTAGCCTTCAGGCTTGACATATGGCATATTTGGCGAACTTGAAAGAGGGAAATGGCGGGTATATAAATCCACCCTGGCCTGATTCGTAACTTGCAGTCCTTCCTCACTATGCTCCTCTCAGGTGTACTGATTAGTGCCCTGATTTCCTTGACTTGCCACTCTCAGTCGGCCTCCGGGAAGCAGGTTCCCTTCACAGGCATATCTGAATCTGAGGAATGCGTGAGTCTCCCAACTCTTCGCGCGGGCTACCTATTCACCCGTCCGTCTTTCTAGTGTTTTGCAATACAGGAGCTGCTTCCCGGTATCGTTGCGTGGCCGGGTAGTGCCTCGTACATTAATCAACAATCCTCCTACTATTCTGCCGGACAGGCGGAGCTTCAGCCTCAATGTCGTCTGTCGCCTACCACAGCGTCTGACGTTTCAAGGATATTAAACTTTGCCACTGAACACAAATGCAGGTTCGCCGTAAGGTCTGGTGGACATATGGCGTGGAGAGGAGCATCGAATAGCGATAACCGAGGCTTCACGATTGACTTGCAAAATTTGGGCCCAAATGTCTCGCTGTCGGAGGACCGCAGGATCGTTTCATTCAGCGCAGGGTCCCGCTGGAGGGATGTCTACAAGGAGTTGACGCCGCACAACCTGACCACTGTTGGAGGCAGGGTCGGTGATGTTGGCGTGGCAGGGTTTCTGCTTGGGGGTACGTGCCTCAGGGTGTTGACATCTCCTGTTCCGAGTGCCGCGGTCGACTAATATTCGATTAGGTGGCATTGGGTTTCTGACTTCGAAACATGGATTCGGGAGCGACAACGTTATCAACTACGAGGTCGTTTTAGCAGACGGAACCATCGTGAATGCGAATGACGAGGAAAATTCAGATCTATACTGGGCACTCAAACTTGGCAGCACGAACTTCGGGATCGTTACTCGGTTTGAGATGAGGACTTTCTCGCAAGGCAAAGCGTGGGGAGGGTCCCAGTTTTTCGCTCTCGACGACGCACCTGGCTTGCTAGAGAGACTCGTTGGGTTCACAAAGAAGTCTTCAGATGATCCGCGGGGGTTCTTTGGTCTTAGTCTCGCCTGGAATGCCGTTCAGCAAAGCTATATCGTGTGGGCGCTTCAGACGTACCTCGAGCCTGTCCCGTATCCGCCTCTGTGGTCGGACTTTGTCGGTGTCTCTCCGCTCATCGATACGGTCGGGATCAAGAACCTCATCGATATAACCGAGGAGTTCCAAGAAGCAGATCCCGGAAAGCAGGGTCGCAGTCTTTGGTCTTCCATGAGCTTTGTCCCGGATGCACAGTTCCACCTGGATGTCCATCGAAAGGGTGTAGAAGTTTTCGAGCCATATCATGGGCACCCGGGTGTCACCTGGGCAGTTTCAGTGCAGCCATTGCCCCGCTACGCCTTAACGGTAGCTTCAGAAGCAGGAGGAAATCCTATCATTGCAAACCCTGAGGAAGACCTCTGGAGTGAGTCTTGCTATCCAGAATATTGATATTAGTTGGCCCTAATCTGACTTCGTCGTTCCAGTAATGCTCATCAACACAGACTGGCTGGACACCAAGGATGATACTGCCATGACGGAGAGTTCCAGAGAACTCATTCAGTGGGCAGAAACAGAGGCTGTTCGTCGTGGACTTTTCAGGCCGTTTGTGTACATGAACTACGCCGCAGGTTACCAGAATGTGATCTCGCGTGCTACGGGGAAGAACCTGGAACGAATGTTGGAGGTCAAGAAAACTTATGATCCCGACGATTTGCTAGATGAACTTTGGTTGGGAGGATTCAAGCTGCCTCGACAGAAGCGAGAGCACGACCGGTCGGAACTTTGATTGATTGACACACTCCGATAACGATAGTCAACATAAGTGTAGGGAGGACGTAGTGTAAAAGTGGGGCCATCCATCTCCATCTTGCAGCTTTTTGAATATGACCGTGCCTCAGGGGTTGAAGCAAGGGCATCGCCTGACCCGCTCTCTTACAGAGCATAGAATGGATGGTCGAATCCGAGAAGTCAGTCTTCCTGGGGAAAGGAAAGATTCAGAACTGCCTATAGCGTGAGATCAGTTAAGTCCACCGACCGAGGATTCGCGCACCTATCGACCATCTACATCGCTACGTCCCCATCGAGGGAAGTCATCGTTGGCCTTTTCCCTTCCCTTCCCAAACCTGCCGCTCTCTCAGCTTCCTCAATGGTGTACGCCGGCTCCTTCAGCTGTTTGCACCTTCGCTTGTGAACCTTGCTTTTCCAATGGGAACGAAGGGCAGTATCCGACTCGTAGTACCTGAACGAAAGATGTTAAGAGACTGAGCATAACAGTATCAGATAGAACGACGTACTTCGCGCATTCCACACAGTAATGCTGAGCCAGACCAGGTTTTTCAAAGTCAAGAGGCTGAGCTTCTAGGGCGGCGCGATTCTAGGGAAGAGGCACTTTTTCAGTATTGCCTCCTGTAATCCAAAGAGTTGAGACACACTTTTGGGTCCAGGTCGATTAATTGTATTTGATCCAAGTCTTTCCCCCGTGCCTAATAGTATAAATTTGAGAGTTCATTGCGGACAAACATCCAGAGAATATTGAACATACTCTTGTTCTAGTAGCCCGATGAACGTCTCTACGAGCATTGTGAACTCGAGAACGTCGCAGGCGACCCATCACGGTTATCAGTATGCACAGGGGTAAGGAGAAAAAAAGGGCGCGGGAGTTTGTACTTGTTTGTTATCACTTGCTTCAGCTTATCACTTCAAGTTTTAAGTTGCCTCGGTCGCTCGAGCTCATACTCGACCGCCTCGTATCTTCGTCAAGCACTACCAGAAGCTGCTCAGTTCATGTAATGGGTGCACAGACTATGTCAGACAGAGCACGCGAAAATTTCTGGGCTATCGGCTCGCAAGCAAGAAGAGTTGCAGAATGCAACAGGCACTCCGCATGACTCCGTCCTAAGCTTTGACCTTCCCGGTGCCACAGTTATTTCTACCAATCAGGGTCTTTGCTCTCTAGGTTGACGACATAGACGCGCAGTGATCCCGGTCCTCTCCCCAAGGTGGCTCGTACCTCGTTACTCTCTCCGATCCGAGCTCTTGTGATTCGATAAGAATGCAGTCCTTGGAACGAGGACAATATTGTCCCGAATATTCAGACAAGCTTCCCAACCTGTGGGTGTCTTGAGCAGCGCTTGCCTCTAATTTGTACGACGCTGTCACTACTCGCAATTTCTCCCTTGCTTCAGGTATCTTCATTAGCTGGGATTCATTGGCTCGCAGGAGATTCGACGAAGTTGACGGAGGTCCATTGTTTCGTTTGCTTCCGCAGCTGCCCTTGCAGATGCTGTAATAGGGGATCGCTATGCCACGTGCAAGAAGTTCTAGTAATGTCTGAGACATACTCTCGTTCTGCCTCACCCAAAGGCCACCAATGTAATTGACGCACCTTGCCTTTACCCTCACGCCGAATCTCCTGCCACTCAGATCATGCCTGATCAAATAAGAGGTGAAGACTTTTCTCAGCCTCTCTTAATGCTCCTCCACTGACAATGAAAGCCTGCAGACACTCGAATTCCTCGAATTCCCCCCGAGCTCATCACAATGGTCATCGAGCATAGCCGCTACCACGTCGACGTTCTTCGCAACTTGGCGTCAGTCTCCAAATACTTTCACGAGACGGTTGCGGGATATCTATTCGACAGAGTAACTTTGTCAACCCCCTACACCCATCACCGTTGGATGGTGTTCGTCGAGAGATTCCCTCAAATCATTGGTCGCCGTCTCTTAAAGCTTTTGATAATCGAATCTGGCAGAGAGGACATCTTGTCAGGTAGTAGCGACCACCTATGGGGTAATTCTACACCATACAACGCTCAACGCATCCTCGACGAGCCTCCTCAACGTGTTCTTCTACCGGATCCACCGGTCAGCGGGGTCGATACACTCATTTGGACACCCACGCAAATCCTCGACCAGCACAGTTTTCCCACCGCCGTCCACATTCTATCCTCGTTGGTCTCATTAACGCACATCCACATTATCCGGTGTCGGTTCACGAACGTCCAACAACTGCAATCATTTCTGGGTAATTGTGGACAGCTCGAATTTCTCGAGCTTCATGGTGTAACTGTTGAAGATGGTGGGACGGACAACGCTGAACCTGTTCATGCTTACGACTTGAGCCAGTTGAAGGAAATGAGGGTCCATTCGACGAGCTCGGCCGATTGGGTCGTCGATCACATCCTATCCCGGTCGATACCTAACGCGCTCCGTGATTTTTCCATCGAGTCATCCGCCTGCCTTTCAGGCCGCGCGTTTAAAAATCTTGTTCAAACCGCTGAGACTTCTTTGACCCGACTGTCTTTGGTTGCCGAGGCGGTCACCCGACGAGGTACATCACCGTTCCTTTCCCTTAGGGCTTTTACAAAACATTCATTCTTCCGTAGATCTAGAGACGATAGGGGTACTTTCACTGGCGCCGCCCATCCAGCATCTCACTATCGCACTTCCGCTCGCAAATGACTCGTCTCAGGAAAGGATGGCAGAACTTTTGCGGTGGTGTTCTACTTTCATTGGCATGTTTCCCAACGCGCATAGCCTCTCCGGACTCGTATTTGCTCTCCAAATCACATCATTATCTCCCTTTCGACGAATCGTCGGCGGATCTGGTAACGAATGGCTTCAACTGCTACAAGAAAGTACTTCGGTATTCCCTCACCTAACGGCAATAACTATCCACGTAATTTCACATTCCCTACCGACTCAAGCCGAAGTTGAAGAGATCGAACCCTATCTAAAGAGCTCACCCTCTGACGACGTTCGAGTCTATATTCAGTGGGGTATGTTTCTCTTGTTTCGAACGTCGTTCCGTCCCTCACCTCGCGAACTCAGAAGTAGTGCCCACCGACCCCGGTCGATACCTCAAATTTCTGCCTAATGGATTTTCTCCTATGGTTGCCCTTGCTTTGAGGTCGAATTGACCATGTTATCAGACAAACATGCTCATGACTTTCATGCCTCGAATCATGCCATACTATCTTATATCATGTCTCTATCTTGTTTCGCGCATCCCGGATCAACGATGATTGTGTCTGTAGCTTCGGACGTGTAATTTTGGGTTATAATCTTCTTACTGTAGAATTCAGGGGTACGATCCAATACATTTCACTACAAACCTCCTCGCTCATTCGTCAGAACGATACGGGGGACATTTGTCGTGAGTCTAGTAAACATAGACGAACTGTCAAACGGCTGAGTGTTGCGTTAAGAAAAAAGGATATCTATCGAACCTCGTCGTTCTCCTTGTCGGTAACATCTTTGAAGGCGTTATCGCCTAAGTGAACACGTCCAGAATTCCCATGCGCCGGGTCGGAGCTCGTGGGACTGATACTTACTTCAGGTGCCTTCAGAACCGCGTCAGCCATCTGGAACTTCGCGTCCATTGAGGTGTCATAGAGCTTGGCCGGTTTTCCGTTCCGGACTCTTTGACGCTCCTTGAGTTTGTTGAGCATAATCAGATTCAAGACTTGCAACCTATGCGGCGAGCGGTGTTCGATTGAGTGGATCAGAGGTCTCACAATTGCTCACCCGACAACGCCTAACAAGGCAACGAAGATTCCGAGTATTGCTCTCAGACCCGAGGCGTAAAGCGGAGCGTCGTTGTCGGTAAACAGGAGGGGGCCTATGATGTTTCCGGCAGCTGCGGCGCCATTGTATCTGGGTAAAGTCCATTAGTGTCAGTAACACCATCAGAGCTAAGGCCGTGTGGCATTTGCTGCTGAGTACTCACGCAGACATCATAACACTTCTCTTCGTAGAACCACCTGTGTTTGCGGTCATCCAGGATATCATTAGGGGATTCATGCCGAATAAAAACGATAGGAAGTAGTATCCGAGGAGGAGTACACCGAGAGGGAACTCATGAACTTAAGGTACCGCCCGTGAGTAGAGTATGCCGCGAAGATTGGGAGAGCATCGCGAAGCCAAACGCACCGTATAATAGAGCCAAGCCAACTATCACGGGTAGCACAAGGACTGCTATGACCAGGGACTTGATTCTCCAGTGAGAGGCCACATAGGACGAGAGCATAATGAAAATCATTTGGAGGACACCAAAGGGAATGTTCTGATATCAATGCTAAGTGAACACAGACACACTAAGGTCAGGCGAGGGCAGGCAATACATACCAGAAGACTGGTCTTGAATTTGTCAAAACCAAGGCCAGCCAGGATGATGGGACCAAAAACAGTCGCCACCGAGCCTCCCACACTGAATAACCGTAGTAAGACTAGTGGTGTTGCATGGAACAGTGAGGACTGACTTGACTAAAAGGGTCATACTCAAGAATAGCCATGTCTTGATCTCTAGAAGGGCCTCCAATACCTGCCCCCATTTATACTCGTCGGTAGCGGAGTTTCCTGTGTTATTGGCACGTAGGCGCTCTACAGCTTTGACCCGGTCCTCGGGCGATAGAAAGCGAGCCTCCCCAACACTGTTATCCAGCCGCCAGTAGATGAACGGCGTCGACACACAAGTTAGCTGTCGAAGAATGAGGTGTGTCAAGTCCGGATCATACTAGTATGACGAACCAATCCACAGAACAGAAAGATGATTTGGTAGGTATGTAAAACGGGATTCTTGATCTGGCCGAAGCCATAAGAAAATACTGCCGCCATTATCGTCCCTAATCCATTCGTTCCGTACCAGGTGGCAACTCTCATCGGCTGCTCAATGCGACGGTACCTTCGCGCGCAAGTGGCTTGAGCAGGGTCCTCGCCGCTAACGGAAGGGTGGCTCACCATATAGATGTCAAAATCGCGAACAGAGGAAGACAAGCGGCCTCGAACAGACCCAATAAGAACCGCGTAGAAAGCATGGCTGCATAGCTGTAGAACGTTCAGGTTAGGAACGTTTACTTCATTGAACAGCCACATACGAGGTGCTTGCCGCCATACCGCAAAGCGACCTATGTATAAGGCATCGGTAAACAGAGAGAGACTAGGGAAAGGTTATTCTTACGCTCCCCAGCAAAACACAATGATCTACAGAAAAAAGTCAATGCGGGGACTCGGGGCACTTTCGATTCGGGGAGTGGAGCGTACGGGCATGAACCACCGTGGCTTGATTCTCACAAGCAAGTAGCTTGAAAACGGCTGCCATGCGAGTTGAGCGATGGCATTAATCGAACCTGCAAATTTCATCGAGTCGCGAGGTCAATCAAACTTTGCCGATAGCGGTGAAAAACACACACCGATCGTGGAATATTGGTCTACGAATTATACAGGTCAACATCAGTTCACCATTACTCTCCCAGTGTTCACTTCGAAGACCTACTTCCATGGAGACCCTGTACGTTTCAATTTGCGGGGGTCAGAGTCCCACACGTCTGGAATGTCATTGATTCACCACCCACTATATCCTCTCTTAATCCGAACGTTGCCGCATATCCGAGCAAAGATTTATCCAGGCTAGAGACACAGGGTGAGTGGTCTCTTGAGTGAGGATCTCTGAGGACTGGGCATACATCTGAAGCCAGTAGACCTGGAGAGAAGGGCATCGGAATATGTCGCTAACAGCTCAACGCGCGCGTGATGGCTCACCCCGGTCAGAATCTGACCGCGTCAGGACGTGTCAGCTGGATGGCTCTGAACCCTCATGCGGCATACACACGGTCAAAAGGTTGATGTCGGTTTTCTTGAGAATGCGTCTGTTATCCTCCTCGGTGACTTCCACTCGGGTTCTGAGGCAGATGAAGACCTCAATGAGCTATCCATATACATCATCGGGAACTGAACATACTGCGTATCAACTTCTTGCAGGTCAGAATGTCCCAAGGTGACCACATTCGACTTGATGTCCTGCGTATGTCTGTTGACCATGGCGATGTCGTTTGGTGGAGAACGGAGACAGCGTCCCGTCTCCAGTCCGCAACGGTTTATAAGCCTTGTAACGAGGATCGTGGAAACTTTTCTGATTTCTCCCAAGTCCCGTGTTGGGCATTTTCAGTCGAATTCGGTATAAGCGAAACTCGTTCGTTAGGCAACAGACAGGCCGTGTATCTCCCCAGTCAAACTATTCGGACAGGTAGCCTTGGGTAGCCTCCTCGAATCTTGGGCGTATATTTAGACGGTGGCTCGAGATGGTCGGGGTCTGTCAAGGGCAATTCTTGGGCAAGGCCACTCCGAGTCCAGGTTTCCCATGCATGCTCCAAATAGGCCCAAACAAAAGATAAAATTCGATAGGATTACAATCACGGACTCCCATGTGAATTTCGACTGCTTCCACTTTACTGTTACAGTCCCTTCGGCGTTTGTCTTACTCGAACCACTCGCCCTATGTACTTTCCTTCTCCTGCGCTACCGCCTCTCTCGCAAATCTTCAGCTATTCATCGATCACCCCGCGTGTCTATGCTTTGCGCTCCGAGAGGCTTCACGGGTTGACAGTCGGCGCAAATCCATGGCTCGATTATAAGCACTAGGTAGACACCGCCGGTTTTTCATGCGGTAGTCGTACGTCGTTATTACTACTGTCGAGACCTTCACAGTCAAATTCAAGGAGTTAAAGAATGTGGAGTCGAAGTTGTTGTGGTCCTGCCTCCGAGCGTCTGACGTTCAATAGATTCTCATGAACTAGTTCATGGCTTCGGAATTACAAAAGACAAGCAAGGTGGCAGCCGCAGGATGAACAACTAACGGGCATGATCGCTCAATGGCAAATAATATCGTACTCTAGACTCCAGGGATACGTGCCAGTGTTATCACTCCAACCCTTCGTACCTGGTTGCCCCATCCGTCTGAATACCACCACCATGCGTCTCGTAAGTCTAGTAGACGTAGACGAACTATCGAACGGGTCAGCGCTGTGACGAGAAGAGCGATAAATTCATCAATTACCTCGTCGTTTTCCTTATCAGTAAGGTCTTTGAAAGCGTTGTCGCCCAGATGGACATGTCCAGGGGTCCCTTCCGCAGAATCCGAAGCATTGCTGCTTGCTTCGGGTCCATCCTGAGCAGCATCGGCCATCTGAAACCTCGCATCCATTGAGGTGTCATGGAGCTTAGCCGGCTTTCCGTTCCTAACTCTCTGACGTTCCTTGAGTTTGTTGAGCATCGTCAAATTCAAGATCTGTAGCCTATGTGGGAAGCGGAGTGGTGAGTGGATCAAAGCTCCCAGGAGCTTATAACCTACCCGACAACGCCCAACAGGGCAACAAAGATTCCGAGGACTGCCCTCAGTCCCGGAATGTAGAGCGGTTTGTCGTCGTCACTGAAAAGAAGAGGGCCTATGATATTTCCAGCAGCAGAGGCGGCATTGTATCTGGGCGGGAATCAATAATGTCAGGGTCTCCGAGCGAAGCCTCCTCCTGAAGGTGAAGACCCGACTGCCAGGTACTCACCCAGACATCAAGACACTTCTCTTCGTAGAACCACCTGTGTTCGCGGTCATCCAGGATATGATCAAGGGGTTCACCCCGAACAAAAATGCTAGAAAGTAGTATCCGAGGAGGAGTACACCTAGAGGAAAATCATGTACTAGAAAATGCTGCACATAAGTAAAGTATACCGCGGGGATTGACGGAGAACCAGGAAAACCGCACCGTATAACAGAACCAATCCCACTATCACAGGCGCAACAAGAGCCGCTATAACCAAGGACTTATTCCTCCAATGCGACGCCGCGTAGGAGGAGATCATGATTAATATTATTTGAAGTGCACCGAAAGGGATGTTCTGATTTCAATGCTAAGTAAGCGCACACTAACCGAAAATGAGTGGGAGCAGGTGTTACTCACCAAGAGAGTCGTCTTGAATTTATCGAAACCAAGGCCACTCAAGATGATAGGCCCGAAGAAAGTCGTCACGGAGGCTCCCACACTGTATAACCATATTGAACAAGATTGTTCGTGTTGTATGAAGCTGGTGATAACTTACTTGAGCAAGAGCGTCATGCTCAAGAACAGCCACGTCTTGATCTCTAGAAGAGCTTCCAATGCCTGCCCCCATTTATACTTGTCGGTAGCGGAGTTTCCTGTGTTATTGGCACGTAGGCGCTCTACAGCTTTGACCCGGTCCTCGGGCGATAGAAAGCGAGCCTCCCCAACACTGTTATCCAGCCGCCAGTAGATGAACGGCGTCGACATACAAGTTAGCTGTCGAAGAATGAGGTGTGTCAAGTTCGGATCACACTAGTATGACGAACCAATCCGCAAAACAGAAAAATAATTTGGTAGGGATGCAGAACAGGGTTCTTGATTTGACCGAAACCATAGGCAAATATTGCCGCCATTATCGTCCCCAGTCCGTTCGTTCCGTACCAGGTGGCAACTCTCATCGGCTGCTCGACGCGACGATACCTTCGCGCGCAAGTGGCTTGAGCAGGGTCCTCGCCGCTAACGGAAGGGTGGCTCACCATATAGATGTCAAGATCGCGAACAGAGGAAGACAAGCGGCCTCGAACAGACCCAATAAGAACCGCGTAGAAAGCATGGCTGCATAACTGTAGAACGTTCAGGTTAGGAACACTTACTTTATCGAACAGCCACATACGAGGTGCTTGCCGCCATACCGCAAAGCGACCTGTGTATAAGGCATCGGTAAACAGAGAGACTAGGGAAAGCTTATTCTTACGCTCCCCAGCAGAACACAATGATCTATAGAAACAAGTCAACGCGTGGACTCAGGAAACTTCCGACTCGGGGAGTGGAGCGTACGGGCATGAACCACCGTGGCTTGACTCTCACAAGCAAGTAGCTCGAAAATGGCTGCCATGCGAGTTGAGCAATGGCACTGATCGAACCTGCGATTCCAATGAGTCACAGAGATCACCAACGAAGTCTGCCGAAACTGCGAGAGCACATACTGATCGTAGAATACTGGTCTGCGGGTCAATAGCAGTTCAACACCCGTACTCCCGGAGAGTATTCAGTTGTATGACTTACTTCCATGAAGACCCTGTATGTTTTAACAGGCAGTCAGAGTTATATACATCCCGAATGTCACCACTCACTATGTCTTCTCTTAAACCGAACGTTGCCGCATATCCGAGAACCGTTTTATCCAGACTAGAGACACAGTGTGAGCGGTCTCCCGTGAGAATATCTCCGAGGACAAGGCGTACATCTGGAGCCAATAGACCTGGAGAGAAGCTTGTTGAAAGATGTCCCTGACAGTTTAGCATGAGGGCTTACCCAGGTAAGAATCTGAATACGTTTGAACAAGTCAGCTGGACGGTCCTGATCCTACGCAAACACGGGGGTATACGTACCGTCAAAAGGTTGATGTCAGTTTTTCTGAGAATTCGTCTGTTGTCTTCCTCGGTGACTTCTACTCGCGTTCTGAGACGGAAGAAGACATGAATGGTTTTTTGAAACTCGGAACTCGAAAACATACTGTGATTCGTCTTCCCGTGGGTCGGAATGCTCTAACGTTACCACATTGGCATGATTGTCTTGCTTGTCGGCCATGATGATGTCGCTTGGTGGAGAATGGAACCAACGTCCCGTCTCTCCACCCGCACTGTTTATAAACCCTTCTAAACCCCTCAATATAAATTGTGGGAACTTTTCTGATTTCCGCGAAACCTCGTGCAAGGTTAGATTTGTTAGGTATAAACAAAATTCGTCAGGCATGCGTCCCGCGAAGCCCGCACATCTTTCCATACAGTGATGACTCGGCTGAACAGGAGACCCTCTGGTTCAACAATGTAGAAGGGGATTGAGAAGGCGAGTTCCAGTCGTGTATCTCGGCTCATGTAAGTGCCCGCAAACAGCAGCTCGGGATGGTCATCTGACGAACAGGAAGAACTAGGGCTCGTGAACCGTGCCACGGCGCCTTTGGGAATCGGGAATGCAGTTGTAGAATTAGCAGTTATGTTTACGACATATTATCGCGGGGATACATTAAGTAGAAACCGCGACTGAGAGGGGAGCGGATACATACAGTAGCAGATGTCCCGAATTCAAGAGTCGCGTTTTGGTCCGTCTGAGTCGCTCTCAGAACTTTTGTACGGTAGCCGGACCCTAATCCTGTCGTCATCGTCCTCGTCATCGTCCTCGACATCGCGTAATCGAGAAGTCTCTAGGCCCTCTACTCCGTCTTGCTTCCAGGCAGAAGCAGCTTCATTCTCCGCCCTTTCGAGTTCATCAGCCACCACTTCTAGTCTCTCCTGCACCTCTGCGAGCTGTTCCACAGACAGACCCCGTAACTGGGAGATACTCAAGGCGTCGGTTCCCCTACCACTGAGAATATGCTCGACTGCACGGTTGACAGCTTCTGGATCAGACGCCAAGGTGTCATCTGCGATCGAAGAGCTATTTGTTTTCACTGCGGGGTCCGATGGAGAAGACGATGAATTTCCCAAGTCCCCCATGACCTCTCCAAATCTTTGCACTGTTCTTTCGATTTCCTGCTCCGCATCCTCCATCATCTCTCCCATTTCGTCCAAGTCTTTCGTGAGACCGAGTTGTCGTGCCTCTTGGAGTGCGCCTAGCTCCTCCTCGCTCAACTTGGTTTGTTCCAGGTCGTCCATAACGTCCTCTCCCTCTGCCGCCTCGCCGCCCTGCACCTTTGTCAGCCCGTCCTGGTCATCGCCATTGGCATCTCGCAAAGGTTGACTCTCCTCATACTCCTCGAGTTCCCCTTCTTCTTCTATCTCGTTCTCCAGGCTCTCCTCCGCATTTTCGGGCAAAGCTGACCACTCCTGCCAAGGCTGTGTGTCCGGCGGAACCATTCCCAGCCATCTTTCCTCCCCCAGTGTCTCTCTAACAGTAGAGTCCCGAGCAAATATACGGTCAAGGAGTTTGCATCCCTCCTCCGACGGTGGAAGCAGCTCGTACCGTAGTCTGTCGGTATTCGAGAGGAGGGGAACGAGGGTATCAACTGTCACGGGTTCGTCGCCCTCAAAGAGTTGGAGAATGTCCTGTGTGTCTAAATTCGCGATGTAAACCACCTCCTTTTCCTTTCCGATAATCGTGAATAGAAGGTAGTCATTTTGCGGCGAGTCAGGATCCGCTCCAGCTTCCTTTGCCCACGTCTCCCATTTTTCGTCGGGTACTGGGATAGAATAGAGAAGAGGACGTGTCTCTCCTTCAATCCCGTACTGTAGATTCACGAACATCTCGACTGAAGGGATCATGAGATAGTTCGAGGAGTGCCAATACAGAGCGAAGAGATGAGGCCATTGGGCCCAGTCAGACGACCAGACATCAGCAATTTCTTCAGTGCCTTGCAAAGGCGGCCAAACTTCTTGAGAACGTTTTACAACTGCCCAGGCGTCTTCTTCTGACTGGTACCAATGAGCTTCAGGCAGTGCTTTAGAGAGTCACGTTGACTACTCACCAAGTTCCTTGGCCTGGCTAGGAATGCATCGGGCAATTCTCCCCGTTCCAATGCACCATCCTCCGCAGTGCTAGTTTCGGCGCTTGAGGTAGAAAAACATCGTGGGGTCCAATGTCCGTGGTTTGATAGCCCAAAGGAATGGCGAGCGACTCGTGGGATAGCTTTGGAAGGGATATGGGTAATGTAACGAGCCTGGATTCTGCACCTTGATGAAAGACTTCTAAATGAATGCTGAACTGGACATCTCGAGCATCGAACTGCAGACGACCTGAGCATGTGGTTGGAATAAGGATGACAGTGAATCTACCATTGGATTGAATTGGAAGGGAAGTTTGTACTTGTTGACGCGTCATGTCGTGTGGGAAAGACTCCCTCAACAGCCTGCTTTGCCTCTCGACACGTTCCTTCACTCTTCCTCTCCACGATATGTCCAACAGAGTCGACAAAAAATCCAAACTAGCAGCTCTTGCTGACCTGAAGCGCTCCAGGCAGGGTGTAGCGCGTACTTTCAAGGTCAGACGCGTTATCGACACGCTCCTGGTTTCAATCTAACCATCCAGCAGGACGAGGACGTGACTATCTACGACGAAGTGAGCGAAGACCAGTACAAGCGGATCGTCAAAGGAAGGCTTCAAAAAGACGATTTTGTTGTTGATGATGGCGTAGATGGATACATGGACAATGGAATGGATGATTGGTCGGAGGCAGACGAAGAGTACCCCGATTCTGCGGAAGAGTCAGTGAAGAAGAAGTGTGCGTACAAGGCTCGCTTCTTGCATCTGTCAAGGCTAAAATTCTGTCAAGCTACCAAGAAATCGTTGAAATCCTCCACAGCGAAAGGCAAAGGCAAGCCCAAAGCCCCTCCACCGCCAACTGCCGCGACCTCTATCAACGATTACCGCAAGGCGGTTTCTGCGGAGGAAGAGTCGAGTTTTATGGCCGACCTCTTCACCTCCATGGACTCTGCACCTGTCACCACAACTGCCAAATCCAGGAAACGCAAGCCTTCACCTATTCACGACGGCAGTTCCTCGCCAGTCCCTTACCGAAATGGCGGTGGCTACGATACGTTTGAGCCATCTTCCGATGGACCCATAGACGACATATTGACCGCGCCCTCCGACGACGATGTTTTCTTTAGTCCAAAGAAGAAGCAGAGACTCGACGACGACGAAACCACCCCAGCTGCGCAACGTTTGTCTCAAATGGACATGCAAACCAAGACTGACGATGACCTTGAAACATTCGATGATATCGACATGAGCCTCCTCAATGACGACGACTTCGACGTTAAACCAGTCGTCAAGACCGAAGCGAAGGACTTGGACAGGCTGCCCAAGGCGGAAGAGAAGGAGAACGCGTTACCATCGTGGTTGTCCGTCTACGATTCTCTCACCGTTACCTCTGCGGACTCTCTTGGTCCCACAGCACCATCTGCTTCCTCTGCAAATGCCTCCAGCATCTCCGCTCTGGAGACTGATGGCTCATTACATTTTTATTGGCTCGACTACCTCGAACACGACGGGCAAATTTCATTCATCGGCAAGGTCAAGGACAAGACCTCAGGAGCATTTGTTTCCGCTTGCGTTACCGTCGAGAATCTGGAACGTAACCTTTTTGTACTACCACGTGATCAACGCATCGAGGAAGGCGAAGATGGGAAGTTTTACGATACGGATGAAGTGCCGTCGCACGCGAACATCTACGGGGACTTCGACGCGATTAGGAGGAAGGCTGGGATTGGAAAGTTCAAAGGGAAATTTGTCGAGCGAAGTTACGCATTTGGCGAAGCTGATGTGCCCAGAGAGAAGACGTCGTGGCTGAAGGTCGCGTACCCTTTCAGCGGTGAGCCCTGGCTGTCTTTACTCACATTCACTGGAGTCTGATTCAGTTTCGCAGAACCCCAACTTCCTATCAACGTTCAAAGCCCCAACATTGCTAGAGTCTTTGGCACCAACACCAGCTCTTTTGAATTACTCGTCCTCAAGCGAAGGATCAAGGGCCCTTGTTGGATAAAGATCAAGGAACCGGAGGTGAACTTCAAAGGTGTAAGCGTCGTGAACTTTTATCCTGCTAATTCTACATCTAAGAGGACACGCAGATATCGTGGTGCAAATTCGAAGCGACTGTTAGCAATCCCAAGGACTTCAACCCCTTCTCGGACAAAGATGATAGCGCTCCCACGGTCATCCCTCCGTTGACGGTTTTGAGCGTTAGTGTTCGCACCGTTGTCAACCACAAGGATAATAGGCGAGAAGTGGTCTGCAGTACGGCTAGAATCTGGCATAACAGTACGCGTTTTCCATCATTTCTTCGCGAATGAGCTGACGGAGTGCTAAAGCGGTCATCGATGATCCTACACCGCCCGAGCGCCTGCCCTGCACTGTACACACCTTCGTCCGACCCCTCGGTGACAAGTTCCCTTCTGGCTTTGAAGTGCATGCAAAGGCAAACGGTAAAGGTGTCGTGTCGTGCATGAAGAACGAACGCATGCTCCTAAGTAGCCTTCTCGGTAGGGCTCGTTCACGTTCACACTGTCTCGTCGTTCTGATCGTTTCGCCCTCGCAGCCGCAATTCACAGAGCGGACCCGGATGTCATTGTTGGTCACGATTTCCTCGGTGTCTCCCTCGACGTGTTGCTTCATCGCATGCGAGACCTCAAGGTCGACCACTGGTCAAGAGTCGGACGTTTTAGACGCTCGAGGTGGCCCAATATTGGGAAACAAGGCACGAACATCAAGTTCTTGACCGGGAGGTTGATGTGCGACTTGACGAGTGACGGCGCGAAGGTGTGTCATCTTCTATTCCGCGTTGCGGCTGCAACATTCTGAACGTGATGGCCCAGAGTATGATCTCCTCCACTACGTGGTCACTCACTGAGATGTGTAAGACTCATCTTAAGAGTGACCGCCAAGACATCGATCCGGACGAGGTTGCAAATTACTTCGATAGTTCTCTCAGTGGACCAGAAAGGCTCATGACATTTGTACGCCATTGTGAACTTGACGCACATTATCACATGGCTCTCGCGTCAAAGGTCCAGATAATTCCATTGACTAAAGAGCTGACGAACATCGCCGGGAACGCATGGTGAGCCTTATGTGCCCTCGCTTCCGTTGTTCATTTACTAACGTCTGTACAGGAACAAAACCTTGAATGGAGGTCGAGCGGAGAGAAATGAATACATTCTTCTACACGAGTTCCATCGGCTCAAGTATGTCTGTCCCGACAAGGAGAAGGCCTGGGCGAAGAAGGCTGTGAAGCCTGAACCTGTCGATGACGATCCCGAAGCACACAAGGACGCACCGAAGAGCAAGAAAAAGGACAAGTACAAGGGTGGTTTGGTCTTCGATCCAAAACGAGGCTTGTGGGACAAGTATATCTTGGTCATGGACTTCAATTCGCTCTACCCCAGTATCATTCAAGAGTATAACATCGACTTTACCACTATTGAGCCGATCCCGGATGCAGAGGATGAGGTGAAATTGGTCGATTCAATTGTAGCGAGCTGCACTGAACCTGATTTTTTTAGCATGGCGAACAAATTCAACCAGATCCACCAGGGCAGGAGGTACCACAAGGTGTCCTACCTCGACTCATCTCTACTCTCGTGAAGAGGCGCAGAGCGGTCAAATCTTTGATGAAAGACAAAACTGCGACTACGACCCAGCTGCTTCAGGTGAATTTGTGGGATCTGCGGTACTTCTTTGAATCTAACCTAGCGATCCCCCCTCAGTACGACATAACCCAACAAGCTCTCAAACTGACCGCAAACAGTATGTACGGATGCCTGGGTTTCGAATACTCCCGGTTCTATGCCCGCCAGCTCGCCTCCCTCACAACATATAAGGGACGAGAGATCTTGACCCATACCAAGGAGCTGGCTGAGAGCATGAACCTGGATGTGAGTCTTTCCTCGATACCACAGACTATCACGTGTTGACCGCGATATCCCCAGGTTGTATACGGTGATACTGATTCCGTATTCGTGAACTCCAATGTCACCGAACTGTCCGAAGCACTCAAGATTTCTGCAGAGTTCAAGAAGGCCGTTAACGAATGTTACAAGCTCCTCGAGATTGACCTTGATGGCGTTTTCCAGCGGCTGTTACTTCTGCAGAAGAAGAAATACGCTGCTATCAAGATGGAAGACGGAAGTAGGACGTCAACGGAAGTCAAAGGTCTAGATATGAAACGTCGCGAGTACTGTGACCTCTCCAAGAACATCTCACAGTGGGTCATTTCTATGGTTTGTTGGAGTCCACCTATGACTTACGCGGGCCAAATAGATTCGTGTTGAATCAGATACTCTCGGGAGAGCCTACCGAAATCGTGATTGAGCAAATCCACGAATATTTAACGACAGTCGGCCAAAATGTCCGTGGTGGCCAAATGAAACTTGATGATTTCACGATACACAAGGTTGGCCTTGTTTCGCAACCACGCCTTGGCAACATCTAACCACTTGAACAGCGGCTTGGCAAAGACCCCGAAGCATACCCCAAGAGTGAAGGTCAACCGCACGTTCAAGTTGCTCTTAAGATGAAAGCAAAAGGAGGCAACGCTCGTGCGGGTGATGTTATTCCCTACATATTCTGTTTACCTGAAGGAGCGGAGACTGCGAAAACTGCCCAGTCGGATCGCGCACATCATCGCGATGAACTCCGTAAAGCCGATTCCAATCTGAAGATAGGTATGGGATTACCCTGTTTCCCTAACGTACACACAGCTGATGGGGTCCCTCTTTCGCTGTCAGATTATGAATATTATCTATCGCAGCAGGTGCTTCCCCCTGTGGAACGTCTATGCGAGCCTATTGAGGGAACAGACCGCGCTCGACTGGCGGAATGCCTCGGTATGTGTATATCAGTTTTCTCGATTCGAACACTGATGTACGTTACTAGGTCTTGACCCAAATAGATATCGCGTTACTGTCTCCAGTTCCGCCGAAGAAGGCGGATTCGCTAGCCTTGATTCTCAATTGTCAGATTCACAGAGATTCAAACATGCGGAAGATTTTAAAGTTCGGTGTCGTGATTGTCGCGGAGAGTGGACATTTGCCCCTTTGAATGACCGAACGGTTTGTTTTCCGTGAACTCCATGGGACTTTGACAGTCGCTGATTCTTCCCTTCTTAGGGCTGCTGTTTAATGCCAAATGGACGTTTCTGTCCTGCGTGCCAGAAACCTCTACAACTAGGCAGCCTCCAAGCACAGCTAGAATCGCAGATCAGAAGACATATCACCAAATTTTATGAATCCTGGACTGTGTGCACGGATCAGACGTGCGGTAATCGCACCCGCATGATGGGCGTGTATGGTCGAAGGTGCTTGAGACCGGGATGCAAAGCTAACGTAGCTTTCGAGGTGGGTGACCATCTTTCTGCAACCGGCCTGTGATACTGAACAAGACTCCTGCAGTACTCTGATGAGAACATTTATAATCAGTTGAGATATTTCGCCTATCTCTTCGATGGACAACGTGCCATCAAGAATGCCACTGGCACTGATTCGTTGGGTGGGTAAGGTTGTGATCTTCTTCATTCAAGCTCTCATACTATTTCTCAGAGGCGGTGTCAGCGTTAGTGAATACGCATTCGGCTTTCTTGACCGCTATGTCTGGGTCTGTCGAGAAGTACCTGGACCAGTGCGGGCGTCGATGGGTGGAGTTGAGCGGCCTATTCTCGTTCATGAAGGTGTAAGATACAGATCATAGATTTCGCGGAGTTCGCGGGGCAGTTTTATTTGTTGTAACTTATAATTTCGTAGTCATTGTATCGGTATGCAATACATTTGTCAGAATGAAATACTGGGGTTCTCTCGGGGGATTGCAGGGTGCGATTGTTTGCGCCAGAATTAGCGCCATGATAGCGCCCGTAATCTCCTGTGGCACAAGTCGCGACGGCGCAACCCGGTTGCTTCTTTCGTAGAACCCTCACGATCTTCTTCGTCTTTTCTCATTGACTTCGAATAATCAACTAATCGGTCCCTTCTTCCGGATGCGTAGGAAGACGATGCCGACGCCAACCAAGTTGCACAACAATTCGTTGGAAGATCGGGAATCTGGCGACTCCGAGTCTTCAAGCTTTGTGAAGTGGACTACGTGGCTCAGAGGCTCATAACAATATCCATGGAACGGACGGCTCGGAACAAGGAAACCCGATTCTCCGATCCTCTAGAACGCCACCAAGCCACTTTCCTAGAGAGGTTTAACGATGAGTACAGCCTGCGTAGACCAGTGGCCTGGGACGACGGAGCACATTCAACTTCCCGGGATACTGAATCAACAAGCCTCCCCGACGCCCTTTGAAACATATGCTGGACCCATTGATCCGATTAACGATAACAAATTCGTGGATATAACGAGGTTATGAACACGATGGACACCATTCTTCGGCGCGCCCATTTCTCCACCGTTCCTCTGAAGCTGTTTTTCCTATTTTTATCCTCGATGGACTTCGATCTTGAGGCTTGTCTGGCTTCTCAATTGGCCTTCGTTCTCTTCGGATGTCAGGATAGTCCGACAAGGCGCAGAATGAAACATACAAGCTCCCTGGTCGTGGCAGAATGCTCTCCACGGCGTAGGACTCAAGGAGTTAAACCATTACCTACGTGACGCCCACAAACATACCCGTCCTGCCCGGGGGCAAGTTTCCCCATTCCAATCTTTTCTATTACACGATTTGATGCTTCTCTCAATTTCGATATACAGGAATGGGGCGCCGACTTCGGAGCAAGCTATGTTACACCTCCAGCAAACGCATAGAGGAGCCTGGTTCTCTCCTTGTAGCTAATAGAGCTCCGGGCCAGTCCACTGGTGGGTATATAAACGGGCCTTTCTTTCTGCGTTGTACTCATTATCGACACTTCTCACAAGTTACAGATGTATCTCCTTCCTACAGCTGTTCACGCTCTACTCACCTCGGTCGGCCTTGTCACGGCTTACAGCGGAGATGGTACGTCCAGATTGCGACTACAATGTCTATGTCTACGATCGTACTCAACGTCGAAACTTACACACATTAGCTACCTGGTATCAGCCCAACGGCGGGTACGGCGCCTGCGGCTACAAGTTGCAGAACTCAGACATGGTTGTCGCCCTCCCTCGCGGACATTACGCCAATGGCGGAAAGTGCAACAAACATTTGACTGTTCACTGTGAGCTTCGCCAGTGCTGATGTCCTCTCGAGTTTACAGCTGACACAGAACTTCCTGCCCTACAGACAAGAATAAGTCCGTTAACGTGAAGGTTGCTGACCTCTGCCCGGGTTGTGGTCCCAACGACGTCGATCTATCCGAGGGCGCTTTCAAAAAGCTTGCTGGACTGGATGTTGGCCGCATGAAAGTCAACTGGGAATTTTCTGGTGGCCTTCAACTTGTCGACGACGAAGATTCCGAAGAGGACACGCCTGTCGATGCTAAAGTTACAGGCGATGGTGAAGGGAAATCTCACGAACGTTCTCAATTGCAAGCTGACGCTCTGGTTTATACAGCCACCTGGTACCAGCCGAACGGGGGCTACGGTGCTTGCGGTGCCAAATCCTCCAATTCTGATCTCGTTGTGGCTCTCCCTCAAGGCCAGTACGCCAGTGGCAAGAAATGTTGGAAGCACCTTGACGTCGCCTGTAAGTCCCTAGGAAAGGAAGTACCGCGCTACTGGAGCCCTTCGGCTTATTCCCGCTGCAGATAAAGGCAAACACGTCGACGTTACTGTGGTCGATCTCTGCCCCGGCTGCGGACCGAACGATATCGACCTCTCTGAGGGTGCTTTCAAGCAGCTTGCTAGCCTCGGTACCGGTAGGATTAAGGTTACCTGGAACGTCAAGGGCGGTCTCCAGCTTTTGGATATGGACGACGACGTAATGGCACTTTCCGAGATGATCGAAACCGATCCTGAGGCTATGGAGGTTGGCTTCCCCAATACCTTTGCTAACACTGGTGATGGTGAGCTAATCCTCAAGCTGGTCTGGCTCAACCCTCACGTACTCTCTATAGCTACCTGGTACCAGCCCAACGGTGGTTATGGCGCTTGCGGATACAAGCTCCAAAACTCCGATATGATTGTCGCTCTCCCTCGTGGCCACTACGCCAACGGAGGTAAATGTAACAAGTATCTCACCGTTCACTGTATGTTCTTTGTCTCCTTCATTCCTCGATGGTCGCTGATACTAGGTTCTGTCACCGCTTTAGACAAGAGCAAATCTGTCAAAGTCAAAGTAGCTGACCTGTGCCCGGGGTGCGGTCCTAATGATGTCGACCTTTCCGAAGGCGCCTTCAAGAAACTCGCCAATTTGGATGTCGGCCGCATGAAAGTCAGCTGGGAGTTCTCTGGGGGCTTCCGCCTCGTCGAACAGGACGCTGATTACTAGGATGAACAACGGCAATCCTGCCGACGGTAGTGCAGCGTTGAGGTTGAACACAAACTGAATAATCGACATCTTAAAATTATTTAGAATAAATTGCTTGGTCTACAAGGAATATAGTGAACAAGGCGGAAACGACCGAAAGAAAGATAAATACAAGGGTTGATGATACAGCGTCCAACGTTGCAGCAGAAAGCAGGTGATGAAATGTAAACAGGCTGCACCAAACACTCGGAATCAAGAGTTGCGTGTCTGCTTCTTAGCGGTACCTATTGTTGTGTTGTTCACCTGAAGAGGACTCAGCACACGGGTGGTGTGGACATTGAACGAGACTCACCTTCGTGGCGAATCGCAGCGAAGTCAGCGATTCGTTCAGATGAGCTGCTAATGGCGAGAGGTTGAGCACCATCTGTAATGACACAGTCAGCCAGTCAATATCCTCCGCATTCGATACATGCAATCCTCACCAGTGTTTTCGAGTTACCGCTCAACGAGTTTTGAAGGAGGTAGGTTAACTGGAGAGACCTCTTGTCAGCAAACGAGCTGTAACCTGGCAAGAGTCTGGTGTCCTCACCTTGGAATTGCGATATGGAATATGTTTGTCTCCTTTCTCTCCCTTCTCGCCTAACGCAGCAATAACATCTCCCAAGGCGCTCAAACTCCTGTTGATGCTCTGCGTCTCCCTCAGTCGATCCTTGTCATTGCTACATCCCCCTGTCCCAAATCCGTTTCCGAAGCTCACGTTGATCCTCTCACTCCCGGCCAAATCGACCAGGTTTAGGCAACCTTCGCAAGTCTCTCCAGTGCTAGCATTGGTGCCACTGATGCGTAGGGTAAAGACGGAATGCGAACGTGAAGAACGTTCGTTCATCAGAGTGGCAGCTACCGACCTGTGGGATTGCGCAACAGCGAGGAGGGAGCGGACTTGGCTTGGACTCTGCAGAGGTATGACGGTCAAGTCGGTGACGCGCGTCGAGCCGGTCTTGAGATCATGCTTGATATCATGTTTCTTCTTGTCGAAATCTCCTTTCCCGAGGAGGTCGTTAATGGTCTCGTTGTACTACAGGAAGGATGATCAATTTACAGTAAGAAGCGAGTGCATGTATACGCACTATCTCGAGGAACTGGCCTTCAATCTTGTACTCCCACCCTTTGGTCTTCAGGTCTTCCGCGACACGGAAAACCTTTTCGACTGCCCGAGGAATCATACCTTGCGTGGCATCGGTCTAGAAAATCGTCAACTCGAGGAGTAAGTCGATGGTCACGGAAACGTACCGTCCCTCCCTCCATCGTAAATGATTTCCCTGACCCAGTCTGGCCATATGCAAATATGCAAACGTTGTAACCGTCAATGCAGCTCTGTGCCAGCATCGAGATCTCCTCAAATACTTCAGCTTGAGTAGAACTTGGTTCAAAGACCTGAAAGGAGTAAATACAGTTTACAATGAAGAGAGTCCGGCGAAGAAACTCACCCTGTCGAAAGAAAAGTTGTAGTTCTCTATCCGTTCTTGGCCAGTGGCACTCTCACTCGACGACCGTAGCACAATTTCTTTGTGATCCCGATGATCAGGGAAAGAAACTTCTGCCTTCATTGCCTCCAGATCATCAGCGAATGGTGGAACAGGACTACTAGACCCCGAACCAGGCGTGCTAGTCGGAGCGGGTCCGTAGTTGGACGCATCCGAAGGAAGAACCGGGCGCACTCGACAGAACACCCGGATGTTACCCTTCAGCTCCTGCACCATGTTATGGAGTCTCCTGCGAACCGCTTCACTCTCCATCGCCTCCCCTCTGAGTTCCGACGCCTGCTTCTCTGCTGACTCGAGTAAGAGGTTGAGTTCCGAGACCTTTCGGGCATAAGCGTCCACTTCTGCACGGAGCGACGTGTTCTGTCCTTGTAGAGATTGGTTCTCGGTGGTTAAGGTGAGCTGGGCGTTGGATTGTTGTGATATGGTCGTTTTGAGTGCGGAGACAGTCTCCCTCTCCCTCTCCAAGTCGCTCCTACATATTCTCAAATCCTCGTTCGCGTCTCGCAACAGCCTATCCTTCTTCTGGAGATCAATCTCTAGGTCGGTAAGCTCCCTCGCGTGCTTCTTCTTTAGGTTGGCGATCTCATCACTGGCGATGTTGAGTTCTGCCCTGCCTTTCAATTCCAAGTCCTTGGCCGCCGACAGCTGCTGGGACATTGCCCTCTGATTCTCCTGCAATTCCAATACCTTCGCCCGCTCTGCCTCAAACCTGGTCGCTTCAGCTGCCTGTGCAGATTCGAGCGAGTCCAGCTTGGCCTGGAAAGTAGCAAAACGTTTGTCCTCTGGTCCCCTGCCGGGGGCTGGACGATTCGGTCCCGAAACCGATCTCGATGCTGCGCGGGTCCCACTCATCGCTGTTCTCGACGTCGTCGCACGAGTGGAGGTACTGGGTTGAGTTGGGGGTGCACTTGTTCCTCTGGCCATCGAACGGGTTGTCAATGTGGGTGCCTTGGGTACAGTGAGTGATTTTGGCGCGTTCAGAGATGATTTCGAAAGATTTGTCGCTGTTCGATTCGTTTGAAGAGGCTTGGGGGGTCGTATAGGTCCATTGAGGCCAACTGCGGGCAATTTTCGAGGCTGGTCGAGTTCTTCCTCATCTTCTTCAGCGATTGCCTTTCTTTTCAGCGATACTGTCGAATGTGCTGGCATCGTGGGCGAGGAACTTCGCAGGCGAGGTAGCCGAGACGCCATGGTCGTGGTTGGAAACAAACTCGAACAAACTCTTACCGTGGTTGGGAAGACGCGCGCTACACGTGATGGCGTTGACAATTCAATTTTAAATGATCAGATCGTAGGCACACAGGCTGAGGCGCCATTCCCCGACCCCCTGAAGGCACACTTAGAAAAAGAAGCACTACATGGACTACATAGGTAGACTTTACCAGCTGGCGGCACGGAACACAAATGCTTACACGCAAGCATAGATAAGAGCAATGACATCGAGCCCGGGGCGACACCAACAAAACCCCTGCCCCCGACGACATGATCAAGTACAGTGGTACATCCCATGAACACAATACACGCTAAGTAACGAAAGAATCATTGTTACAGACAAAGGTGATCGCAAAACAGCCAATGTGCCCACCCAATTCGAGTTTGACGAGTTATAGGGAAGGTTAGCCACGATGTCGAATTGCCCAACGGCTACGCGAAATCTTCCGGAGAAGTTTCTTTCATGTCATAAAGTGCTCGCCACCTGTAGCTCGCTGTTTCCCCGGTACTCCGCGTGATAGCAAGCAAATCAGTGACCAGTGAGTACAGTAACATGGGTACTTGGTTAGGTTCAAGTTGCAGAAATTGGCAATCAAATCGAATACAATGCACGTGCTCAAAGCCCAGAGAGTTGGGGATATCAGGGGGAGTCTGTCTGCGCAAAGGACGAGCAAGCGAGTTTATGTTGCGCGCTGAGGATCCTGTCAACCACCAGCAGGCAGGCTGGTGGCATCTACCGAAAGGTGACTTGCAAGATCTCATCTCCTATATGTGAATGAGATGGAGAGCCTTCTCTCTTCCAAGCTGTTTCACATGAAGCATGTGCCCACCATTGGGTCAGAGGAACGTACCCCCGGTACATGAGACCCTCAAGAAGAGAAGTAAGAGGGCAAGACAATGGGGTTTAGAAAGGTTTGAACCTAACAGAGAAATGAAACCGTCAGGCATCCGCTTTGAACTTCGGCTGTAGACGCCATTCACAACGTTGTGGTTGCCTTCACAGGTGCGTGCGTACACGCTGCAAACTGAACGATGCGCTGGATCCTAAAGCGGCGATCATCGACATTAACTTCTGTGAGAGTGGAGTGGGAGTGAGAATAATTCTATGAGATGAGCGCGCGCGAGTTTACGTTTAGCGCTTCCAGCGTCTAAACGTCACACTCAGAGTTCATTTTCATCTCCTGCGCTCATCTTGCTACTCGCTTCTCTGTACTCGAAATTTATCGCGTCTCGCCCTCCACCTCCCTCCACTTCAGTGCTGGGATCAAAGTATCAACAGAACGGTACAATCTAGTGATCCCCAGTGCTCAGACCTGGACCGGTCAGATTAGCCCTCCCGCCATCCCGTGCCTGCCCGGCCAGGCCTACGGCACCCACTCTCCCTGAGATTCAAATTGCCATCCAAGAACACTTGAACCCCTTCAACGAGAACTGAACAGATTCTGTTCTCTTCCCATTGACCTTCCTACCTTCGTGAAAGCGATTATCTTATCTCGACAAAGCCGTCCTCTCAGCTCCTCTTAGGAGAGTCGGGGAGTATTTTGTTTTCACGCGAGTTCACACGACCGACTCAATCTTGACCAGTGGCAGCCAGCCTGGAGTCGCCTGGGGCCTCAGCTAGCAACCAGCGCTCCGGGGGTCAATGCTCAAAAGTTCTGTTATCTACATTGTGAATGAACATTTTCACATTAGCCTTTCACTCTCACTCTCACTCTCACTCTCATTCTCACAGAAGTTAATGTCGATGATCGCCGCTTTAGGATCCAGCGCACTATTCAGTTTGCAGTGTGCACGCACCCGCCTGTGAAGGCAACCACAACGTTATGAATGGCGTCTACAGCCGTTCGAAATGGATGCCTGACGGTTTCATTTCTGTTAGGTCACCTTTCTAAACCCCATTATCTTGCTCTCTTAGTTCTCTTCTCGAGGGTCTCGTGTACCGGGGGTACGTTCCTCCGACCCAATGGCGAAGGCTCTTTATTTCATCCACATATTGGAGATGAGATCCTGCAAGTCACCCTTCGGTAGATGCCGGTTGGCAGGATCCCAGAACGCAACATAAACTCGCTTGCTTATCCTTTCCACAGACAGAATCCCCCGATATCATGGTCCTATCACTGCTTCAGTCATGGCTCACTTCGTCTCCACCAGAAACCTCTGGCTCCCCCAGCTCGCCAGAGCATTCTGAACCTCAGTGCGAATCCCCTGACGATAGAGTTTTACCTTCAAATGTTGCCGGCCAGCCCTCAACACAGCTACCGCTGTCATCCTCTCCGTCTCCCCAATCCCCTCAGCCTTCTCTATCAAGCTTTCACGACTTTTCTGTTTCAACTGTCACGTCACCGTCGTCTAGTCCGGAGAAGGCTTTCCAACCCCCAAAATCGCCGGCACCCCCGTGGCCTAGGTCAATTCAACAGACACAATCATTGACAAACACCACGAAGGATGCCCCAACCGTCTTCCCGTGCTCCGCGAGCGAGCACAATCATGTTTGCAGCAACGATGGCAGCAGAAACCTGGTTATCTGTATCGATGGAACCTCAAATAAGTTCAGCAGCAGAGTGAGCCCTCGACCATTTTCGTATAGTCATAATAAGGCTCACGAAATCTCCGAAAGAACACCAACGTGGTCGAATTGTACAGCCGACTTCGAAAAGATAAGAACCAACTCACATACTATGACAGTGGTATCGGAACGTACCCTGTCCCCGACCACAAGAGAATGAAATATTACGTCGGGGTAATCGGACATCAGTTGGATCTTATGTTTGCCTTGTGAGTATGCAACAATATATCTTTCCGCTTCTTCCCGACCAGTGAATTATAGCCGCTTCCAACAAACCATCCTCAAGGCATATGCGTGGCTTAGCGAATATTACCGCCCACACGATCGCATTTATCTCATCGGTGTGACTCCTCCGCGATTAGTCTGCGTTGCTTCATGTTCTGATCAAGGATAACTGGTACCAGGTTTCTCTCGAGGTGCATACCAAGCACGCGCCCTCTCAGCTATGATAGAAAAGGTAGACACAAATCTTTGTCCACAGTGCACCAATACTTATCTCGGGTCTACAGGTTGGATTGATTCATAAAGGGAACGAGGGGCAAATACCCTTGTAGGTGTCTCATGAATCTTGATCAAACTTAAGCTTAGCGGCTTGCTCAGCGCATATGAGCTTTACTATCGTTCGCAAAAGAAACGTGGTGAGCCTCCGTCCCAATTAACCAGCGGCCTCCTACGTCCGGAAACGTCTGCGAAGCTTCCACATCTCGATAGTCCCAAACGACTCGGGGTTGAGAGAGGTGCGGAGGAACCGGCTTTACGGTTCAAAAGGACTTTCTGTCGGAATGTCAAGGTACATTTCGTCGGAGCATGGTACGTACTGTGTCGACTGTCGGGATACATTGCAAGACACTCGAATCGTTAACCCGAACTTCAGGGATACAGTCTCCTCTGTTGGCGTCGTGCGGAACGAGAGCCTCCCCATGACAATGGAGGGCATGCAGCACGTATGCTACTTTCGTCATGCTCTGGCTCTCGATGAACGACGGATCAAATTCCTCCCTGACTATGCTTGTGGAGGCGGGAGCCCAATCTCAGATTCCGGGAAAAATTCGAGCATGCCCCATACAAAGGAAGTCTGGTTCGTCGGAACACACTCGGACATGTACGTGTATTATTATCATTCGCTGATCACCCGTCGTTGATTCTCCTCCATGATAAACTATAGTGGAGGTGGAAACGCAGACAATGCGGCCCTCAATAACAACCGCCCTGCTCTCCGTTGGATGAGTCAAGAGGTCGAAAGAGCCGGGTTGCGCATCGAAGATCTTTTCGTCGGGAGCTCAACTAACGATCCTACCATGAAGGATGGAGCCGAAATCAAGGAGTCCTTGAAAGGAATTTGGAAAGCACTCGAATACTTCCCTTTGAAACATCTTGCGTACGATTCGAAGTCGGCCCAAACTACCAAAGCAGAGCGTTCGTATGCTGATGATAATAAGACTACGCATCGGTAAGCCGTCCAATCTCATCCGTCTCCATGCAAAAACTCAAACTCAGTCACAGGCCTCACCTAGGGAAACGACGTCGCATTTTACCTGGACAATTTATTCACCAGTCAGTTTATTCCGCGAAGAAGGGACGATACGCTTTGGAGAATCTACCCCACCAATATCGAGACTCCTCCATCTACGAATATATTGAGCCAGATAACACCCCCAACATTGCTTACGAGTTCTTGACATACTTCCAAACCCTGACACTCCTACACCACAAACGAATTTACAAGTCCATATACACTCCGTCGTCAGACTCAGCATCCAAGAACGAATTAACCGCCGTCATGGAGAAGTTCAAGCGGATGGCGACAGAAAGTAAGTTGGGTCAGTTCAACACTCTGACGTCGTATCGCTCACGGTGAGCGGTCACAATAGGAGAGGGAAAGCTGCAGTTTCAGGATCTGATACATAAACTGTACGAGGATTTTCAGAAGGTCGATTCTCCTAAGCAGCAGTGCGATGCGACAGGGGCAATGGACGCCTTGATCCAGGAAGGTGCCTGCCTATTCCAAAAGAACGCGCCTCGACGTCTGCCGCCGGTCCTCGGTGACATGATGAGATTACCACGCAAGAATGACGACTTGAAAGAGTTTGCGCGAAAATTTCTCTCTACCTTCGGAACAGGTGTGTCAAGATATCACGTGCTTGTTTTCATATTTTCTGATTGACTTAAACCGCTTTCAGGCGAGATATTCACATTGCCACAAACCGGGCCCGTTTGGGTCTCCATATCTGCGGATGGGAATCGTCTGGTGTACCTCGCTCGTGACTCCGGAAAGGTCACGGTTGTCGACACCACTCAAAACTCGTTTGACGCGGAAGTTCCTGAATTGCAACCCGCCCTTTCATTACTGCCTTCCGGGGTTTGTGGTGCACGCAGCGTCGCAATCTCCCTGAACGGATGTCTTGTCGCCATCGGCTTCAACGAGCCTCGCGAGGACAAAAGGGTCGTAGTGTGGGACCTTGAAAAGCGCAGCGCAATCCAAAAGAACCATGGAAAGGACTCAATCTTGGAAGTTCGTTTCTCCTTCGATAATAAAAAGGTATACTATTCAACGTCCGGGCCTGCAGGACACGTCATATGGTCCTGGAACATTTCGATGGACCAGTCTGAGGCTGACCGTCCACCGAGGGATATAGTTGACGAGCACGCCGGGACGAAGGGATTCTATGGCGCAGACGGCGTCATCATTGGCCTGTCGATCTCTCAAGACTCGAGAACGCTCGTTGCCATTTCTGAAGACGGTAAGGTCCACGTGTGGGACGTAGCATCAGGGGAGTCCATCTTCCAGAGCGAGTACAGAGCGCGTGCCGTCACGTTTCCAACGAGCCGCTGTTTCTACACCGGAGGCGACGACGGCGCCATTTTCAAATGGACTCGGTCGGGCGAAACTTTCTCGAAGGACCTACTGGCCACGAGAAATTCGAGCATCAATTCCCTCGCTACTGGGTACTCCGATGTTCGACTAGCGTGTGGTCTCGACGATGCCTTGGGAACGGTCGAGATATTTGACGTTTCCGACCCTGCGAAGCCTATACAGCTTGTTGGAGAGACAATGTATCACCACTCAGCTATTTACTCTCTGTCGTTTGCTGAGGCTCAGGGTAGACAACGATGCGTCGTGGCAGGGACCCGGTATCGCGGTGGCGTTACTCTATGGGATGAGGAGGGGCCCAGCGGCAAGAGACTGCTTGATCACGTATCAAAAGAAGACTTTTTCTTTAAGTAATCACAGGATTGATTGTACATAGGCGTACCAGGCGTATTTATGGGCTCGAACTTTGTTACCTTCAGGATCTGCTGCCCAGCTCGTCTGCCCTCCAAATCGTAGGCTTCTTCAATTCCGTTGTTCCCTTTGATATCTCTCAGCAAACTTAGTCTGTAGCCCGTTCAATCACCGTCATGGACAGCCCGTGGGACGAAACAGCTCACTAATTTTTGGCCGCCACTGTCTATGACTCTATTGAACTACTCATCTGTTTGATCATGCTATATTTCCGTGGGACACAGCTGACTGTGCGCTCTTGAATGGGCGGCGTGAAGCATTCATCGATTTGTTCCCTGTCCGTTTCCCCCAAGGCCGCGTTCGTCCGATACGTCCCTTTCCTATAAGTACAATTGGGAAGGCTCGATAACGGCCACTGGACTGCCTGATCAAAATGCCCCGAATCGTCACTCCCTTGACAAAACTCCTCAGTACGCTCATGAGTCTCTTTATCTGCTTAACGTTTAACGCTCACACAATAGTGGACCAGATATCGATGCACCTATCGTACAAGCCCCTATGGGCTTCGGCGGAAGAGGAGAGCTGACCAACGCTGTAACCAAAGCAGGAATATTCGGGTTCATAGGAGCAGGTTGAGTATCCGAGTTGGTGGTTGAATCGAAGCGATGTGCCATGCTGATGAGCAACACAGAGTTCAGGACGGCTCAAGATATCAAAGGAGATTTTAACCTGGTTCGACGAACCTTCAACTTGAAAGACGATGACCCAGTCCCAGTTGGGGTTGGGCTCATAGGATGGATCCTGGATATTACCGAAGCCTCCGACGATCCGCGTCTTCATGCCATCCTCGAAGAAAAACCTGCTGCTATCTGGTTCGCCTTTGGCGTCGACCTTGCAAAGTATGTTGAGCAGGTAAGGTTGTACGATTCCAAGCGGGAGCACAAGACTCTGATATTCGTGGTGGTGAGCTCGGTCGAAAATGCTCTCCGAGCTGCTCAGAAGTGGAAGGTAGACGTGATCGTAGTTCAGGGTGAGTTCTAGTCATGTTGTGCTTGACGATTGAAGGATCTCAAGTTCATGTGAATCAGGCATTGAGGCGGGCGGACATGGCAGCTCTGAGTCCCCACCACTCCTTACCATTCTCCAAGCAGTCGTCCGTGCGCTTCCGTCTGGTCCCCCGATTGTTGCTGCCGGTGGTGTCTCGACAGGCTCCCAAATCGCTGCCATGCTGACCATCGGCGCGGCCGGGGTCGCTGTTGGAACGAGGTTCTTGTTTACACACGAATCTGCTTACACCGGAGATCAGAAGGAAGCCTTGATCAAAGCCAGTTTAGTCAATTCGACCACAAGGACACTTGCGTTTGACGAGGTGGGTCGAACAAATGGCTGGCCCCCAAAACACGATGGCAGGGCAATTAGGAATGATATCATCAAAGATGTAGAGGACGGGCTTGACTTTGAAACGAGATTGAAAAGGTACGATGAAAGCAAGGATGCTGGGGATACGTCCCGTTTGATCTCGTGGGCAGGTGTTGGGGTTGGACTAACTAATGCACTCGACTCTGCAGAGGTTTGTAGTCCAATGACTCTGTGCTTTTCGTTTGTGACTGACATGATTGCTTCCAGAATGTTGTTCGTGAGCTACAGGAAGAGACGGTGCTCGCGTTGCAGAGAAACTCTACGCTGCTCTCGCCTGGTAATTAACTCGAAGCCTTGCCGGACGCTGGGAAACTGTGGGGACAATTGTAGCAGATCATGAATATTTGGTGGTGATCTACCAAGCCGAATTTTTAGTCCGATTCAAAAAGCTTGAAGAACGAGGGCTATCGGGGTTATCGGCTTGAGGTGTAAATTTTCTCCTCGTCGTTTGAATCTGAGCTTGTGGGTCCCAGCGCTTGGATTACATAATTTTGAACATTCTTTCACGATCAACAACTTGAACAAAGGGCTGAGGGCCACTTTACTCTTTCAAATTCTAGACGGTGCTTACTGCAGCGGCTAGCGACTGATCTGAGTCAATGGACGACGTCTACCTCGAGGTTGAACCGTTTGACGAGATTCCCCTGTCCCAAAACTCAGATGGGCAACAGTTGGCTGAATTCCAATCCCTCCAACAGCGCCTTCAAGAAGACCCTTTCGATACCGTTTCATGGAAAAGTCTCGTAGCATCTGCGCGAGAAAGTGGCAAGACAGAGAGTATCCGAACTGCATACGAAGATTTGTTGAAGCAATATCCTCATTCTGTACGTTCTCGTGCCAATTTGCCACTACCGGAGGGAAAATACTTCGTCTATTTGACCTACTCGATTATTGTTCCCAACAGACATCAGCACAAATTGGGTACATCGACCACTTCCTTCACGAACTAAATGCTTTCGATCAAATAAAAACTCTTTTCACGCGATTCCTCAAGGGTTCTTTTTCGGTGGATCTGTACAGGTTCTATGTGACTTATATCAGGCGAGTTTAAGGCCTTTTCTTCCGTTCGCGAATTCCTTTTACTTATTCTTCACTAGACGAATCAACACTGACTCACGAGATAGACAGCATATACGACAGGCATATGACTTCGCTCTAAGTATGGTCGGCAATGACAAGGATAGCGGTGATATCTGGTACGATTACTTGGTTTTTCTCAAGTCTGGACAGGTAGCTAGCACCGCTCTCGCGTACTCAATCTCTGGCTGACCGAATTACAGACCAATTCGACATGGGAGGAACAACAAAAAGACGACATGATTCGCAAAGTCTTGCATCGCGCTGTGCTGATACCGTTGGTAAACGTCGAGGAGCTTTGGCACGAACTTGAGTCATTTGAGAACGGTCTAAGCCGTATTGCCGCGAAGAAGCTCATGCAGGACCTCTCCCCTGGGTACATCCAAGCGAAGTCGGTCCTACGTGAACTTATCAAATACACAAATCCGTTGTACCCTCCAGCCACCCCTCTTCAGTCGGGAGAAATACCAGACCTCTTTTTGCCCATCAAGCCCTCGTTTTCGGCCCAAGAACGACAGATGGTTGGAAAATGGAAAGCGTATCTGAAATGGGAAGAGGAAAATCCTTTGGAGCTGGAAGCGAAAGACAAGGGAACACTCATCGCAAGGGTGCAGTCGGCTTATCGAAAAGCGATAATTAGAATGAGATTTTATCCCGAAATCTGGTAAGTGTCTCCTCTTGAAGTCATGGTCTTTTCTGAAAGGATTTGTAGGTTTATGGCGTACAATTGGATGACCAGCGTAGGGAAGAATGATGAAGCATTTACATTACTCAAAGCTGGTCTGGAAGCCAATCCGGATAGGTATGATCACTTTGTGCCGATGGATTCCTCTCCCCCTGATCAACAAATAGCTATGTCCTCAACTTTGAACTGGCCGAAGCGCTGGAAATCAAGAAGGAGTACGGAGAGGTTCGCAAGCTATACTTAAACTTCCTCGCAACTCTACGCGCTCAACTCACAGCGCTCGACGAAGCTGAGAAAGCCCGAATCGTTGCTGAAACCGCCAGCAAGGACGAGAACGACCAAACCCAACAGACGCAACCCACCGAACCTCCATCTAGCCAAGGCAGTGATACTGGAACTTCACGGGAGTTTGAAGATCAGCGGAAGGAGTATGGTTTGGTCTACATCATGTTCATGCGGTTCGTCCGGCGTGCCGAGGGAGTGAACGCTTTCCGAGCCATATTTTTGCAAGCCAGGAGGGACGTGTTCACACCTTGGCAAGTTTACGAGGCAGCTGCTATGACCGAATACCATTGCAATGGAAATAAAGATGTTGCCTTGCGGATATTCGAACGCGGGATGACGATTTTTGGGAAGGACAGGGACTACGTTCTCGGGTATCTTGGTTTCCTGATAACTGTCGACGATCGGGACAGTAAGTTGGTTACCCACCTTTGTCAGTTAGGGAACCACTTGATTTTCTCATGTCTATGTGTAGATGCACAAACCTTCTTCGAGAATGTGATCAGCACTTTCCAGCCTTCAGATGCACGCCCTCTGTGGGAACGCTGGACCCGCTATGAGTACCAGTACGGTGATCTGGAGTCTGTTCAAAACTTGGAGAGGCGATTGGCTTCTATTTATCCCAGCGGTTCGAGCGTCGTATCTTGTTCACCATCACGTTCTGACTGACTGTACGTTCTAGAACCATCTATCAAACTCTTTGCTCAACGACATATGTATCTCGACACTGACGCTATTGCTTCACGGGATCTGGGACTTTCGCTGGCGAAGAAGGAGATCAGTCCCGCGAACTCGCTCGAGAGTGTCATCGGCGAATCGTCTCGAAACGTGAAGCGGCAGATCACAGAAGATTTGAGTGAAGGCGGAGGTAGAACGGGAGAAGATCGAGACCACGACAGAAACAAGCGACAACGAGCGTCCTCACCACAGCGAGGTGGGCATAGTAGTAGGCGGCGCTCTCTCGAGCGAACAGGTCGAAGAGGTGGAAGGGGAAGGGAGAGCGAGCGAGCACGGGGACGAGGAAAGGAAAAAGAAGAAGAGAGGCCTATTCTGTCTGCCGAAGTAGCCTGGTTTTTGACTCGGTTGCCGGATCAGCAGGCTTTTAATGGTTGGAGTGGTTTCATTCATCTCCGTTTAATAGTATATGTGCTCATGCAGCTTCGCAGGCCCAATATTCCAGATAGAGGACCTAATGAATCTGTTGCGAGGTGTCATTATACCAAGCAGTACGGGAATTGGAGCTGCTGGTAGCAGTAACAAGTAGTTTGCGCTCTATGGGACGGGCAAAAGGGGCACGCCAAACTACATACGCCAGCGTTCTATAACAATCTCAGAGGCGATAGGCGCCAATGGTAGTAACGGACATGGGTTTCCATCTTCTGTCTTCAAGAAGTCTCTTGCTTGTGTACATTACTCGATCGTGCTTGACATCAAATCCCTATCGTTCGTATTTGACCATTCTACGTGTTCGGACGCATTTAGACTCCCTGCAGCCTGTTCGGACCCCCAGATAGTGCTTTCCGTCGTGATTGGTGGAGGACTGGCGCGACCCTGACTGACTCAGATGTTGCCTGCCGATTGATCGAAACGAGAATTTTCCACGCCCCAATCAGGGCGCCTTTACTGACCCTTGCATTCATTATTCTCGCTGACTTGTCGCTGACATTCCACTCATAGGGTATCTTCCAATCGTAGATTGTAGGGTCAGAAGATCGAGGACTCGAAACTAGTGGAATTTGAAGTGACTTTCCGCCGCTAGCGTTATCAGTGGACGGTGATATTCGATCTAGTGCCACCGGATGTCGTTGCTACATCAGACTGTCCCTCTGCACTGTACGTATGGTGTAGTGGCAAGTCTCCGTCGCAATTCTTTCTCAACTGTCATACAGATCCCAAGTGCTGAAGCACTGAAGACCCGCGAGGTAGCGGTTTTCCGAAGCATTAGTGCAGCACTTTGACTTCACAGGGAGCTGGGACGCGACACGGTCGACCTTCCTTTTTTAATGGCTGTGACGTCTCGAATCGCTTCGTGGGAGTCCCTGACGATCATCAAATTGATTCATTTAATATCTGAATGAAACGCGCCTCGTTTTTCGCCAGTTTGGAGTCCATAAGCGATTCTTCTGAAAAACCCGCTCGCTCAACAGCACCGGATGGATGTGATCGCCATGGGAATAAAGGCCCCGAACCCTACTTAATGATGGTGGACGACCTATAGTTCAACTCTTTCTTCCACGTCCGCTTCTCAACTTTCTCTCCCTCCTCTTGATCTCCACAGTCCCTTTTGTTGGCATGTCCCTACTTGAAGGCGCGGGAGATGAACTGGAGGGGATGAAAAAAACCATTTGGAAACGCCTTCGTTCGCGCTTGGGTCGTCTCCGCGGTATCTTCCATCATCTCAAGCGAGGTCGTCATGGTTTGGTGGCAGCCTCAGACTCGCCCACCATCATCAATAGAAGGACTCCCAGCCCCAAAAACACATCCCCTTCGCCATCATCGTTAATATTGCCACACCCGCCGGTTCCCACCTTGCAGCAGAGGTGGCTTCAGTTACACATTGTCGACCCCCTTATTCTGTCTCGTCGCATGTCGTGCGACTCGCTGGCAAGTGCGCCAGAGATAGCGGGACACTCTTTATTTCCCGACAACCTCGATGATGTCCGGCCCTACGCCAAGTCGACCACGAATCTTCCTGCCGAAGAGTCTCAAGCTTGGGAGTCCCTTCCTTCTCTCCCACCACCTCTTCGACGCCCTCGTTTAGTCGCGGACCTTCCTTCAAAGTTGAAGAACCCTCTAAAACGGTCGAGCCGTAGTAGGTCCGCCACTCCGACGAGCGGGAAAAGGTTATCCGCATCATCTCACAAGTCCGGGCGGTCAACTCGCAAGATCCCGGTACATCGACCGGGTTCAGCGTTTGGAATGGAGAACCGTCGGGTTTGATTGTCGGTCTTAGACACAGGAGACTAAAGACTTTTTGGGATTCGGTTGATGGTGAGTCCCTTCGCGGTCTGAATCTCAGCGGCCCTGCTTTTTAGCCTTTGGCTGACTTCAGTTTGCAAGATCAATCTTGAACCATTCATTTCTCCGATAACTCGGAGCGGCGTGGCTTCGAAGTGCTTAGTTTGAAATTAGAAGTCGGACTCTATTGAAAAACGTGTTGTCGGGGAACACACCATTTCTTGGACCTTATCCAATCTTCACAAGTTATTTCTCACCACATTCGCACTCTCGTTGCACCTTTCTTGACTCCCAGCTCCGGTGCTCTCAACATAAGAGCTTCCGTGACAACCAGGAGCGCGAGGCTTGCTCGCGCGTCCGATGCCTCTGTACATACGGGTACTTGCACATTCTTTTGTATCGATAATCTACTCCTGCCTACGTACTATTCCAAAGGCTATTGTTATCTACTAGTAGTATTATACCAAGTGGTAGTTTTATCATCACCCCATACTTGTTCAATGGACTATTTGACGCGTCCGTTCCCTATCTTGACTTTCGTACCAGTATTCAACGTTCAACAATCCATAGAGCTCCCATTGAGCCATTGTTGACGTCAATCCATAACTCTCGAACACCTTGTGAATTAATATATATACTACAAGTCAAGGTACTCACTACTACAGGTGCTCTATATATTGCCGTGTACGGAGCACACCGAGCAGTGATCCTCCACTAGAAAACCCCCTTCCCCTCGTCCCAAATACAAGCCTAAATTTACATTTCTTTCTTTATACAAGTTACACCCCTCAACCCTCCAATAGCGATAAGATTAAACTTTGACGTTCAAAGAATTCTCCACTTAACGCCCTTGAGTCTCCCCACACTCAGCGGCGCCAACTTGCTAAACGCGGTCGGGGAAAGGTCGATCCCAGTGCTTCCACATCCGGGGCACCGGTCGACGACGGTAACGGTGACGGACTTGCTCCCATAGGTGACCTTGGCTTGCTTGCCGCAGATTGGGTTGCTGGATCGGGAGCAGGGAGTTAATGCACGATGATGAGGAAGGCTACAAGGGGGGCACGTACTTGTTAGGGTTGGGCCCTGCCCCAGGGTAGTTGTCGAACACTGGTGCGGCCACAGCAGCAACGAGCTGACCTGCGTTGTTGTTCTTGCCGCATGCACCTAGTCCGGGAGTGTAGTATGTGGCTTTCGAGCGAATCACGAAGAGAAGAAAGGAGAGGCGGGCAAGTTTAGAAGCGGTCTCGTAGCGAAGCAATAAGAGGGGCTCACCATCGCCGGTATAGTACGAGGCTCGCGCCTCGACATCGTTAACGCCAGTGGGGGTGGCACCGACGCCAACCTGACCCGACACGGCCAGAAAGGCGGCGATGACAGCGAATGCTTTGGTGGTAGACGCGAACATATTGGTCAAGGAAGACAGAGAAGAATAGAAGTAGAGCAAGTGCGATTGAGAGTGCAATGCGCTGAAGAAACTCTGCGCAGAACTTCATGTTTTTATAGGACTCTGGTGCTCGATTTCGAGAGGCGCCTTACACAGCCGAATTTCATCGAAAGTGTCCAGCGTTCCTTGCATCGAGGGGCCGGATTCAAGAATGGAGCGGTGCATTCTTCGATCCAGATGTGGTGGCGGGCCGTTTTTTGATGTACATAGGACCCATCGAAGTCGACAGCTACGAGTCTCAGTGTAGTCGCGAACTGTTAAGGGTCGAAAACCTCGCTACGAGCCGGAAGGTTTCTACATAGACAGGCTGAAAGGCGGAGGCGAGACGAGAGTCATAACCTGGTGGATGGATAATCTTCATCGAATGTTTGATTTTGCCTCAAGCCAGTGGCGTGAGGGAATGTTCCAATCCTGCTCGCAGGGAGTTATCAACATTCGTTGAGGAGTCGATCGTACTGTGGCACACTTACTTGCAATGTGTCCATTCTACGGCCCGAAGTCGAGACGTTGATACTGGTCTAGTCGCCATAGAACTGGTGATCTCCCTCTGTACCGGCAACTAGAAAGAACGGCAAAGTGGTCTTCAAAGGAGCAAGCCCGGTTTGACCCCCCGGCAGGCGTAAAAGCTCGGGCTCCAGGTCCAATATTAGGTATGGTTAACCTAGGTGGCGGCGGGAGTACGTATGAAGTTCGAACAATGCAGGGAGAAATAGCACGGCAATGGGCGTTCCGGGCTTGGAATTACTTCGTTTTCTATGATACTTGCAGAGATATCGAGGTTGATTTGTCGACTACAGCGGTAAGATGCTCTCCTTTCCCCTCTCAACACGTGAACCCGCAGCCCGAGACTGCTGTGCAACCCCCACCCGTTTCGACAATGTTTGCCGCTCCATCTCGTGGGTGCCTGTGATGTCGTGTTGTACACTCGTACGAATGGTGTTACTGCGAGGAATGGAGCCACCGCCGCATATCGATGGGGCGCCGAGCGGCAGGTCGCGACAGAACACAACGCGTGTCTTCACTTCTTTCCGTTATAGTCCAGACGACATGTCGTATATCCTCGTCGGTGGTACAGCAACGGCATTCTCTCTTCATGGCCCTCCTCCTCGCCGCTCAGCTGCACGTCCACCACACGCGCGATAAACAGCTCTGATGTAACACCATCCACAACGTCGGCCTCATTCTCCATTTGCTGCTCCCTCAATATCGAGCCTGGCTCAAGCCCCTTCCTTAATGACCCAAGATTATGCAGCGGTATCGGAGGCGTCACCAGTCGGCACGATATCGCACCGAGAGACCCGTTCAAAACCGGTATTCCATCACGGTTGAGCTCGTACTCCACAGACGAGGAAAACGGACGAGGGTGCAAGTCTGGTCGCGAAAACACAACCGCCAGAGGTTCTTGTGCAGCAGATAGTATATTGATAACCAGCTGCGCCTCGGTTTCTGTTGACTCGGAGGAATCCGAGTGTCGTTTCTCTGCTTTTACCTCGGAAAGGTATGTTGCCATTCTGGAGGGTAGACGTAAAGAAAACGCGATTAGAGGGTGTGGGTCCATTGCAATCGAGGTAAACGAGGATAATGTCGCTCCATGATACTGAGAATGCGAACCTGAGTGAGAGGGTGATGGTGAGGAAGCACTATGTGTTTTCGTTGTGACCACTGCGACCGGTTGGGCAGATTCTCGGAGAAGCGCACGGAATTGTGATTTGAGTTCCAGAGGGGAGGTAGAGAATAATCTTTTTCCGCAGAATGCCAGAGCTGATGCACGCATTGCCGTCAGATGAGAATACGGGCGGAAAGAGTCGGCGTCGTGGTGGACGACGTCAAAGACGCGTTCAGTAACGCTGCACTGCCACATTGACGCGTTTTCCCACCAATCCAGAATGCGAATCAATTCTTGTAGGTGTCCTCTTCAAGTTCATAGGTCGATAATAGGCAAATGATTTTTGACTAGCGCATACAAGTATACTAGGCTTACGACGAGCTACATAGCAAACAAACGGAAGAAAAGCGAAAAGAACAAGAAAAAGGGGGGAAAAAATTATTTCCCTCTAGCCGACTTGAACGACTGACCTCGTCATGAGTAAACCAACAAGAATACTAGTGACGCGCTCTACCAGCTGAGCTAAGAGGGATTATAAAAAACTTCAAACGCGGAGAAACATAAAGGGCAGGAGTAGATTACCCAAGGCCCAACAGGCGCAGCCTTTCAAAAAGAAAGACTGCGCCTGAAGGGCCCATATAAGGTGCCGTGCTTTTTGCACTGTCTGCAGCTGTCTACCACCCCACCCGCCAGCACCATCTGAAGGAATCGGACCTTCAGAAAGAGCACCAGCAACGTCGCCATTGACGATGCAAACAAGTCACATCCAACGACGACGCAAAAAAAAAAATGAGGAGTAAGGACAGTTACCGTCGCGCATGTTTCCACGCGGACCGAGTTCAGGAGTTGCTCCTTTCCATCAGCTGATTGCTGAGGATCATCTTCAGCTTGATAGAGTTCGATGCTTGCGCTCGTTTTGAGGCATCCACGTCATCTTCGAGATCGACATGTTAACTGGCAGGTTGATGCGAGTCTGGCGCAGCAAAATGCTGCGCCTACCACGCCTTTTGCGAGGTATCAAGCCCGTTCGGCTTAAGTTGACACGTTCACTCGACAAGACAGGTTGTCCCTGGGATTGGTTGGGTCCCCGCGCTCGTTTTGATGCGCCTACACGCGTTTTGCGTGGTCAAGCTCGTTGGCTTGTGTCGATTCTTTGTTCGACGGACTAGGTCGAGTCCAAGGGCTGGGCCCTATCTCCTGTCACTAGGAGTTACTCTCACTCAGAGTGAGGATACACAGCAGTTCGCTGGTAAGAGCACATAGCTCTTCGGGGGAGTGCACTACCCGGCACACAGCCGGGCCCTGACTTTGCCTCCGCCAGCGTCGCTGAATCATCTGGTAAAGGAGTCGACCTTCACGAGACAATCCAAGAAGCCAGCCATGCCCGCAGTTGAGGCCAACGAGTGGCCAACGACGAGCAAGTCAAAGGTGAAAGAGGCAAGCGGTCAAGTCTCCCAAGGTTACATAATCTGAAGCGCTTCTTTTTCAACTGCAGGTATTTGGACATATTTGCTGCGCTCTTTTTCCCCAGTCGGAAGTCACGTTCCGTCCGAGGCTCAACGGACGACAACGGAACTTGGCAGGTACTCAAGACAACGCCAAAAGGGTTTGGAGGTTCCGAAAATCCAGCTCAAACGGGTCGAAATCAACATCGTAGTCGTACCAGAATGAAAAATTATTCAGCGGTCATTCACTGCTTAACGATCTCGAGGTCAGCAGCTCTTGAACATGACCAAACCGTGCAGTTTATGCTCAATTTGGTGTCCTCCCGTTGTTGATAGGAGTCCAGGAGCGTGATCGACTCATTGTAGGCCGATCCCCGCTATTAGGGAACATCTAAGGACTTCTCAGAGCCTTTTTCACGCCTGAAAAGAAAACTTTTGGGACCAAAGAGCAACCAGCTCGGAAAAAAGTAACAAACTTGACTCGTCGTCGATGCCGGTGCCATTTCCGCAATTTCCGAAGTCAATTCAACCTCAGTCAACCCATTTCGGCGGTGACCCGGCTCGACACCATCCATCTGCCGGATTACGACCCTTCAGCTTCATCTCTAACCCCCACACCCCGCACCGGCGGCACTCGTTAAACTTTTAAAGGATGGACTGAGCATCTGACTCAGATATCCTTCTTGTTGGCTATCTTTATCCTCTAGAAGACGTTCAAGTCGTTGGCCTGGTCGAAATGGGCCCCTCTCAACCAGAGGAGAGCAAGCCGAACGTCACGATGGGACTTGCTATCAAATCTCTAGAGGAAGCTCAAGATACAGATTTGGATCCAAGGGTCGACGTTGCTACAGTGAACACGGAAGAGCGAGAAGGCACCGCTCACGCCGCTCATCATGACCTGGAGACGGGTAGGACAGAAAAAGACAGCGGAAACATGAGCGGGGATACTGTGGGATCTGAAAAGTTCTATGTGCGTTGTTCTTGCTATTCAGTTTCTACGCCTCCCTGATAAAAGTCTTCTCTTCTTGTACGGGTGATTTTTTCACAGGTCGAATTCGAGCCGGGTGACACAAGAGATCCTCACAATTTCCCGATGACTACGAAATGGGCTATAACCGCTTTGGCTTGCTACTTTACTCTACTTTCTGGTACGCACATTCACCCTCTCATAGGACATACACAGGCTGAATCGAAATAAGCTGCCAACGCTGGATCGTATAACATGGGTTTTCAGACGATGATCCCCGACCTCAACTGCACTTCATTCCAGGCAAATCTTGGACTCAGTCTCTACGCACTGGGCTTCGGCCTCGTCCCACTCGTAACCGCCTCATTCAGCGAGGAGTTTGGTCGACGACCGTTATACGTTGTGTCCGCTTTAGGGTTTATGATGATGTATGTCATGATTGCGGAGTGAGTTCGTCTTCTGTTCCCGCTTTTTGATACCAATTCTATTGCCCTTAATTTTGACATCTCGTCTGTGACCTTCTGAGCATGCGGCCGTTGTGCTAATTTAGTGTTTGTCCGCAGGGCACACAACATCCAAACAGTCCTTATCGCGAGATTCTTGCAAGGTGGGTTTGGCTCGACAGGTTCTACGATGGTTGGTGGGACTGTGGCTGATATATGGAAACCAAACCAGTAGGTTTTGTATTCACCTCCCTCCGAGCCCAATCAATGCTGATACTCCTGCATCGCCACATAGACGCGGATTACCTATGGCCCTGTTCTCGCTAACCGCGATAGCAGGGAGCGGACTTGGACCCTTGTTCGGTGGGTGGATAGAGATGAATCGTCATCTAGGATGGAGGTGGATCCAATGGATTCAGATGATGTGAGTGTTCGCGTCCGCGTCTTTTCCTGAAGTTTTGCTGACCGCTCAACGGAACAGGACGTCAGGTCTCATGTTCATACTCATCCCATTCGTGATGAAAGAGACCAGGTCGTCTATCATCCTTACACGGTTGGCTCAAGAGATACGCAAAAAGACTGGAGACACGCGGTATCGAGCTCGAGTGGAGGACGAACGCGCGAAGTTGAGGACGTTGATATATATCTCCTGTACGAGACCTGTCCGTGAGTCGCTGCTATTCTTGTCAAGGTCGACTTGCGAGCTGAATTTGGTTATAAGATTTGATGTTCACAGAACCTGTTGTTGCGAGTTTCAGCGTGCGTGACCTTCGAGTCTCTCTTAGGGCAGAGCAGACGGCTGATTCTCGCGATGCAGCTATGGGTTGGGTTTGCGTGGGGAATCTTGTATTGCATGATCGAGTATGCTTTCCTCGAATTGTCCACCTTTACGACATAGCTGATCCACCCTCATCAGATCTGTAGCATCCATTTTTCGAGACCTGCACCATTTTAACATTGGCCAGATTGGTACGGTGTTCGCAGCCATGATGTATGTCGTTGCCTTTCACTGCATCGCGTCCGTACGTTACTCACGGCCTGCGTTCATCTTCACAGGATCGGTACAACCGTCGGCTTCTTCACGAATTTCTTCCAAGAGAGGCTGTACCAGTGAGTTTCCCTTTCCATCAAAATCCAAAAAAACAAGACGAAAACTAACAAATGAATAGGAGAGGATACGCTAAACGAGGCCCAGAAGCACGGCTCTACTTTGCTTGTGTTGCTGCGCTTCTGTTCCCTTCAGGAATGTTCATCTACGCATGGACATCCCTGCCCGGTGTTTCGTGGGTTGGACTGGCGATGGGGATATTGGTAGGCGTGCACTTCTTTTCTGGCTTGAATGTCGTTCTAAAAGACGTCGTAGATATTCACATGGGCATGTTATGTGATATACCTCGCGGTGTTCTCATATATCGCCGATTGGTACGTTCGAGTCCTTGAGTGATAAAACGGCTTTACCGAATCGTATTCGTATATAGCTATGGTCCTTTTGCGTCGTCGGGGCTAGCTGGACAGAGTTTATGTCGTAAGTACAACAACGCTCACCCGTTGCGTCGAACCCTTTTCTTATCCCTGTTCCTTGGTTTTTCTTCGTAGGAAACTTGGCGGGCTTCGCTTTCCCGCTGTTCACGCCTTATATGTTCGAAGGACTCACGTACAAGTGGGCGAATACGCTGTTTGCTTGCCTTGCAACGGTGATGATTCCGATACCTTTTGTGAGTCCTGCTTCTACGAAACACGTTCAAGTGTTGATTGGAGTTCGTGCTAGATACTCTTCTTCTATGGTCCTTCGATAAGGCGGCGTAGCAAGTTTTCGAGGATGGTAATGGAGAGCAGTGGGAAGTAGTGGTTTTAAGGATCTCAGGTTCGTCGATTGGGCGTCGAGCATAGAAAGAGAATGGCCTGCACCTTAGAATAAAGTACGGGTGAGTGGGTATCGGCTTTGACGGGGTACAAAAGCCTGGACTGACATGCATCTCTCGACAAGTATAGACAGCTAATTGAAGATATCAACCAGCCCTTATTAGGATGGCTCAAACCTAGAGTTTCTTATACAACAGAACGACTTTTCTATAGCCAAGGAGGAGTTAGAGTCAGAACCCTTTCTGAATTGAGGGTTTCCTCTCCGCTCCTGTCTATGCAATACAAGAAAGCTCCATTTGTATTGTTCCTGCAAACAACGCAACTAGTTTCTCGTACATCAACGTGAGCTTGAGGTTCCACCGTTCCAGCCGGCTCATAGCCGATGGTCCGGTACCCGAAAACGGTACTGGCCTTCCCAAGAATTCCCACCATTGGTCATCAGACTAAGACCTTGATCAGTTCACCTGGACCAGGTAAAGGATGCGAGCCCGATACTCGTACCCACTCCTCCTCTTCCTGATCCACCACCTCAAACTCAATACTCATGGCAAGCGCAGCCCACGAAGCCAGCATCCTCGCTGCGAACAAACGAGCTCACGAACATGGCATCGACCTGTCCAAGCTTCCCAAGCTGAACGATATGTCGGCGGCGTCTATCACTGAGAACGTTCAGAAGATCAATGAAGGATGTATGTGGGATTCGCATTGAATGTTACGATGGTAGAGGGTGCTCATGCTTTTTCGATGCAGGTTCCGATGAGAGGATGAAGTTCATTTTTAAGAATCTGGTGCGTTCTTCGGGCTTTGTTCTGCTCAGTGGACTGTCGAGCTCATGATCTAGAACCTCATTCAATAGGTCCAACACCTCCACGATTTTGCTCGCGAAACCTCGATTACGACGGAAGAATGGATGTGAGCACCGAGCGCAATACAAAGACTGTATGCGACTGAGCAAGGCGAATGCAGGACAGCCATCCGTTTCCTCACAGAAACTGGAAAGATGTGTTCGGATATTCGTCAAGGTGCGCTGCATCTGATACGTCGATTCCGACTTACACTCCAGCTCATGCTTTTCTGATGTTGCTAGAATTCATTCTTCTGTCCGACTCGGTCGGTCTCTCGATCCTTGTCGATTCTCTGAACAATGCGAAGCCTCCTGGTGCAACGGAAGGAACGGTACTCGGTCCATTTTTCACTGAGGATGCGCAACACAGTGAGTGACGTGAAACAATTTCCAATTGTCGAGAAGATAGTCTCATCGAAATCCTCACGCAGTCGACCACGGGGGCTCGATCGCTTCCGAGGGTAAAGGAGACTACATGTACGTTCACGGGAAAGTACTCGACACCAAGGGAAATCCAATTGCAGGAGCAAAGATTGATACGTGGGAGACTGACGGTATGGGGATGTACGATACTCAGGTGCGCCCTGATTGAGTCCGTTGTATTGGTCGAGGACATTGTTCACACCCGGGCCCTTCTTTACACAGTACGCAAATCGTGATCACCCAGATTGTCGTGGTGTCGTCACGAGTTCGGAAGATGGATCGTATGCGTATAGGGCAGTGGTGTAGGCCCATTTCGTCTCTTCTTCTTTACTATCTCGATTGTGACTGACTCGTCTCTTCTTAGTCCAGTTTCGTACCCTATTCCTAGCGATGGCCCCGTTGGCAAACTGGTGACCAGACTAGGAAGACACGTTATGAGGCCGGCACATTTGCATGTCATGATTGAAGTGAGGCTATGGGTACTTGAGCTTCAATGGGAACTCATCTCAACATCTCACAGGCTCCCGGTTTTGAGAAACTTGTGACGGCTCTGTACCCGAGAGGCGACCCGTACATCTCTAGCGATGCAGTTTTTGGTGTCAAAACATCACTCATGGTTGTACGTACCTCCTCTTTTCTTCCATCAGCGTTACTTATACAAACGCGCTCGTTTCAGGATTTGAAAGATGTTGACGATCTCTCGGTAACACTCTCTCGGGGATTTAAAGACGCGAAGCCACACAAGGAACTCGAGTTTGATTTCGTGTTGGCCACCCCACAGGAGTGTGACGAAGCAAGGAGGAAGGTGATGCCTTCTTTGCCAAAATGATCGAAACGGCGTTGTGGGCTCTTGTGGGTCCTAAATCTCTGATGTCATCGAAGGTGGAAGTGGGACTGCACCATGTACTATTGAATCAATCTTCGTGAATGCGATTGTACTTTATCACTATTATCGAGACCAGATACAAGTACATGTATAACAGAGCATGAGAGCACGGGCAACATATACAAAAGGGACTGAGCAGTGAGGCATGTATTCAACTAGAAGGGTAACGTAATCTACTTGGGAGTCCAATAGGATCCGGACTAAGGCTTACGAAGAAAAGTTGTTACTTTGAAACCACCGATTGCCGACCCCCGATTCCTGCATGAAATTCGCTGAATCGAACACATTCGAGCCACCGCCCCCAAAACCATAGGCGTCGTTCTGGTGCATCTCATGTCCGCTCCGCTGACTCGAATGCGCGTCAGCGCCGGTTGCAATCGAGTTTCTCCATTCAAGTAAACTCTGAAGCTCTCGTACGTCCGCTGGGTCACCGGTGTAATCCAGATCGTTGTACGAGTTTGGATCGAAATGAGCTGGATGTGAGTGGCTGAAGTTCCCCTGTGTTCCGTTCGTTGGCTGTGGCTCCGGCTGAGGGTTGGAATGCTCTGTCCATTTCACATTAGACGGTGGTGGAACTGGTGTGGCATCTTGGTTCCTTTCGTTCGATATTGTCGTGAATGTCTGGAACCACGGATCGAAGTGGTTTGCCGGTGCCTGCGAGAAGATATCGAGAGAATCCAGGGATGGGCGACGGTCGTGTTGCTGTCGGTGATGCTGTTGGTAATGCTGTTGGTGTCTCACGTCGTCACCAGGGCTCTCCCCTCGGTCATGATTACCCTGGTGGTAGGTGGCATGCTGAGAAGGTACATCGCTCGATGGTGAAGATGTTGTGGACGTCGGCGGTGAAGGCGCAGAGGTACCTCCAGGGCTGGAGCCTGAGCCACCTGAGCCAACGCTAGAGGGGACTGGTGATCCCATCCGAACCAACTTTGTCGAAGTCCCTAAGAAGTCTTCCGTTGGACATTTAAGGCAGACGTCCAGTGATGCTCTCGTTGAGAGGTTTTTGAGGACGTGTGATGACGATAAGGGAAAGAGGAGGCTACCTCGCAGCGCCGGACTCACGCCATTAGGTACGTCCCGTCCTGTTCGCGATTTAGCAAAAGACGATGACAGATACCTGTCCATAGCCGCGGAAGCCTTCTGTGAGAGAGCCTCTAGTCTCCCTCTCGCCAAAACCTGGACCCTAGTCTCCGCTCTTTCGAACAGTTCAAGGGCAACCTGAAGACTCTTGAGGGCTTGAGGTGCCAATGGATGGAACGGCGCAGTGGATACAAACACCGCTTGGCATACTGCTGCAGTGAAAACATGGAAGAGCCAGTGCCAGACCCGCGTCGTGTGTGCTGGAGGGGGACAACTGAGAAACAATGGCATAATACGATTTACGACATACCGGGATGCAAAACATAGAGTCCCCGCGCTATATTTATAATCGAAGTTGCTGCCTGTACCGTTACTACGTGAGATGGGGTTCGGGAGGGAAAATATTTATCGACGTACCGAAGTAACGCGGGAGACACTGGACTCGTACGGTGAGCGCACAAGTTCCTGAGGTTCCAACATCAAGGCTTTGCAGAAAGGTCCTCGATGCAGAAGTAGTATCGCAACAAATATGTTGACTGATAGAGTGTATATTTGGGCGTCCCGACGCTGATCCTCCGCCTTTCCGAGGCCAGTCAAAAAGTCAGGCGAAGTCCCATGTGGCCGAGAATGTGCTTTTGGGCATACTCTTTGCCATACATTGTCCTCTACCGGGCGCGTCACAGCAGGACATCGAATCCAGGGTGGAAGAGAGAAATAATAATCGTTTATCTCTCTGTCGACCTCCTTGATGATGTCGTAAGTGAGTTGCTTGGTTGAAAAGGCTCGATCGACTATTCGGCCGATGAGGATTGCCCAGCGGAATTTATGGTGATGGAATCGGGTATGGGAGAAGGTGTTGGAGTTGTCATGATCGGAAGGGAGGGAATGGTCGCTTGTGGTGGGCATCTCGCAATCATGATGTGCGCCAGCCAGGGAGTACGGGCGGCCCAGAGCGAAGGATTGCTAATAAGATACTATTAAAGGGCTAATAACAGAGCGGATAAAGTGAAACGCACCATGCGGTCAAATGTATAAGTCTCCCAGAACACTCTCCTCCTTTCCTCCAATTCGCAGGGCGAGAGACCCCATCTCGATCCATCCCGATGTAGACCCTGCGCCTGGAGAGATCGACTAACCATACCCAGGATCTGCCAACCAGCTTCCACTCCTGCGTCACCTCTCAAAGTAATCTGGTACGTAGCCATGAGGTGGAGGGCTTGCGCCCCCTGGATTGTTCTTGGAGTCGTGGCCCCATTGACGGTATTGCTGATATTCAGAGTATAGACGGCCACGTCAAACAGGTCTGCGACTCGTGGATAGATCTCTTCTAGGGGTCGCGAAAGATCGAAATATTGCCCTAATGCCAAGACCATGCAAACGAGCGAGAGAGTATCCGGAGCTACATGCCCACCGGGGACTGTGAACCGTTCGTACGTGGCTGGTAGATGGTCCTTCATGAAGATTTCCTCTGGAATAATCTCGTACATGAACGAGTTATTGAAGAAGTACAGGCTGGATAGTCGAATTGCCTCTTCGTACGGGGGTAGAACGGACATCTTCGATAAGAGCTTGAGCTGAATTTCGTTTCCAGATGCGTAATCTGCATCGGTCTGTAAGGTACGAGGGCGTGTCAGAAGAAGGAAAGGAGGCTTTGCGTAGACCAATCACCTCGTTTTCTTGCCTTTGACCATAAATGGAAGACCAAGTATCGGGAGAGAGGAAAGCAGAGGCTCCAGAGAGACCTATGTATTTCGCTCTGTTGAGAGGGTCTATGGTCAAAGTTCCAAGCCCCATCGTTACGTCCGTGAATTCAGGATTGTCATTGAAAGAAAAGGGATGCTCAGTTTCAGGGTATGCTTCCCTGTTCGAGGAGCTTCTGCTCCTTTTGCGATTCGCAGCGTTGGTTCGTTTGGCCACCGCATGAGGAAGTCCTGGTACTGGTACTCCAGCACTATGAAAAAAATACGTCAGTCAGGTAGGTCGCCGACCTATCTTCAGATAACGTACTCAATCAAAGCGGTCTCCAGCTCTTGGATTCGTTTTGACATGGCTGCATCTCTCGCCACAAACATCGCTACCTCCGTTGTCGGTCCTCCAGAGTTCGGGTGGATACCGTTCCTATTCATGAGTGAGGGAAGTGACTGCTCGAGCCGCTTCAAGAACCCTCTCTTGCCCTTCTCGAGTGTACCGGTCGGACAGAGATTGGCACATCCTCTCCGAATACACGAAGAACATGGAAAAACGCGGTCACACCTATAGAAAAGGCACCAATTAGCAAGACTGAACAAGAATATCTCGACTAGACGCATACTTGAGCTTTAATCGTCGACATTCGGCGCAGGAGGTTGCTTGGGACTTCTTTGGCTGAGCATTTGGGGGTGAAGGGGAGGGGTCTTCCGACATGATTTGCGAAATTCAGCGTCCGGGTACAAAACGGCCATATGAACCACACAGCCCTCCATGAGTTTCCGTCGTGCGGAATCCGGATACCATCCAACCATTCAATTGGAATCCAGAAATGCATCGGGGTATAAGTACTAGCCCTAAACTAGCGATGGGATGTCGTGACTCTGGTCCTCGGAGGCATCTATTTGAATCTTGGCAATGTATCCTGATGAAAGCTGGAATGAGCCACTTCCTGGATCCAGTCGAGGTCTGCTGCAGAGCCCGACTGAAGTTACACGTCTTCGAGTCGCAGGCGACGCGATGACTCTGATCCTGCAAAACAGTCAGCCATCCTGTGAGACGGAGTCGGAAGCTCGAGCAAACCGATACTCAACTACTACAATGAACTGTCAATTCATCACCTGCCGCAGCCCTGGTTTATTGTTGCTCCAGAGTAACCCTCCATGTCCCGGTCTCCAAAGATAGTGCTGACAACGAAAAGATATGGCAGTGCTGAGAGGGCGCGGGAGCTCAGTGGAATCGAGAAATACTGCATTGTCCTCTGATTGTTCTATAATGCACCGTGCCAAAGTGAGGGCATCGACTGGCCTCCTGGGTAATCAAGAACGCGGAGGGAGGGCTAAGTGCTACTTACGTCTAGGATGGAAAGTGATATCGTATACGGCCTGGTGTCGGTACACGGCTTTAAGTGGGCCCGCTGAACTAACCATGAACTCTCATGGTATTCATAGAATGGGAAGCTCCATACCTTGTCATGTAAGGAGGACCCGATTCGCCGTGGACTTGCTAGTGACACTAGGATTCCGAGGAGGTGAATGTATTGCATACTCTTTTCTGAAGTATGACCGACGCGTTTGTTTGTAATAGCAGATGCGGAAGGTTTACCTGCGGAGAATCTCGTGCACGAGGCGAAATCCTACCAGAATCCTACTGAGTTAGGTGGAGGGCGTCCGAGTTCGTACCAGTGTAGTCGAGTCCACCAGCCCTGAGCCCTTGAGGCTCAAGGCTTAAAGGTACAATAGTTGGTCGGATGTGCTGATATTGTACGCTGATGGAAGAAGACTCCCAATCTAGGTTTTAGTTGTCAGTCGAGACTCAAACATGCGGGGATCGTCAAGCGCTTACCTTGGTATAATCATTCGCAATACAGTAAAAGTGCGGTGTACGAGATAGAAAGCCGGCGTGAACGAGACCCGACTGACCATGAACAGGTGAGCCGCGATTGTTCGTCGTTCGAGTTCAAGGCAAACGGGCGCTAAATAACGATTGGTACCCTGATTCGATCTCTCGTGACTTAGGCGCCCGTATTCAATTCACCACCTCTTACTCAGACTATCGCCTCCCATGCGCACCCATCGAACCATGAATTTCTTGGATATGCAATCTTTCACTTACAGCCTCATGCAAATCTTGGCAAGCTAGGAACGACAGGAGACGTAGCGTCGATTCAAGCGCGAAGGACATATTCCCCAGACTCCGACTTGAAATTTCAACGTTTCAACCACCACACGGCCCATGGGAAGGGATCTGAAGGGATTCAATGAGCTGTCGTACTTCAAGATGGTCTGGAAAAGGCTAATCCGGCCTGCAGGTTATCAATAGGTCGTTGAAAAAGCTTTAAAGATTCAGCAGTCTACGAGCTGTCCAATTTGGATATTTTCGTAGCTGGGTCCTTATCATGAAGGCGACGGTTGTGAGAGAACATACAGGGAGGTTCACTGGGAGTCAGCCTCTGCTATGATGGATGCACTAGAAGCGGAGGTAGGGTGAAGTCTTCCAGCGCGAACACCTTTGAGTGGTCTAATTCAATCCTCTAGTTACCATTTCGACAACATTCACGCAAACAATCGCTCCTGCGAGGTTGCATGCACCATGACTCAACCACAGGGAGCGTCGGATGCACGAACACCTCGAAGACCTTTCCAATTGGAAGAGTGATATATTCAATCGAGATACACATGGGGAGGAAGTCGAAGAAATCCCTAGGGTCCAGGGAAGAGTTCTATTGGCCCCATTGAGGAGATGCCACTGATGTACGAGAGGCCAATAGGGTGAGTACATTCTCGCCACTTGAACTTGAGACAGACTCACTTTTTGCTTGTGCTTGCGTCCGTCTGTAACCCGTGCTTCAGAATCACTCTACGCTGGTATATTCGCACTCTACTCGTTTCCACCCTGCCGTTTACCAGTGCACCTTTTTTGGTATGCATCTATGACGAATATTCAACACGCTTGAGCACACATCACAATTGAATATTCCCCCGGATGCGAGTACGCCACCATTCGCATCGAGCTCCAGCCTATGGCGCATGAAAGTTTCTTCGTGTGCGACGAAGCACTGTCGCAGGACGGCCTTAGTCGTCATGCTGATCGCCCCGGTGTAGTCACATATCCTTCCGTTGTTCCTTCGTCGCTTGGGATTTACTTGATTTCGTGCTTTAGAAATTGTGTTTTCGAACTTTCGCGCCCTGAAATATCTCTTCCAAGGCCCGAGACCAACGCACCTGACGGCGTTTACGTCTTTTCCCCACTCAGGATCGCGATTGTCAGTGTTGGACGACGGGACGACCATGCTGGGGATGCTCCCAGATGACCGGGTAAGGCTTTGGACGGCCCAAACTACTGTATTGATGCCAAGACTTTACTACTCCAGAACCCTCTCCAGGTGATGCACTGTATCATCTCACTTGTCATGTGCGAGTCTTCTCCGCATTGGGAGGAGCTTGGCGCTGTGGTATAAATATCCCGTCGTCGAAATTTTCTTTGAGAGTTTGCCTCAGACTGTATCGCTCACACTAAAACCACCTCAGCTATGGGTTGGAGTACTCATGCTACCGGAACGAATGATCCCCCCGAGGTCCGAAATTGGCGAATTCACCTCATCGCTCTCATAACGTCCATGACAGCCTTGGCCAGTACGTTCAAACCCGAATCTTTCATCATATTACATTCTGACTGGGACGTTCACAGTGGGTTATGATACAGGTCAGTCCTTTCCGCGGTGTCGATTAGTGGTGGCAACTTATTGATCATATTTTCATTCAAAGCCGTCATTGGCGGTACGATGGCGCTGAATTCATTCATTCGCGACTTTCATTTGGATGAGGTCACAAAGACGGACCGAGATACGATACAAGGAAACATCGTCTCCACATTCCAGGTACGCGGCACCTGCCCCAGCCACCAGCCCTTGTTGATCTGACGCCCGTTTTTCTTTGGTTAGGCTGGATGTTGTATAGGGGCCCTCCTGACCTTTCCTCTCGCCGAGAAGTTTGGCCGTAAGAAGGCTGTCATGGCCGCTATGCTGGTGTTCCTCGTAGGAGGCACCCTCATGACTGCCTCACAAGGGAACCTGAATATGATCTATGGTGGGCGTGCGGTAGCAGGTCTCGGTATTGGGGCATGTTCTCTGGTAGCGCCAGTCTACATTTCGGAAACAGCACCCCCGTCTATACGAGGTCGCCTTGTCGGCATTTTCGAGATTGCTAGCCAGGGCGGTGGCATGTTGGGATTCTGGATAAACTATGCCACCGATCGGACTATTGACGTCGAGAACCATGCGCAGTGGGTTGTGCCTCTGGCCATCCAGCTACTTCCTGGCGTTATTCTCTTATCCGGTATGTTCTGGTGTCCCGAGTCGCCACGTTGGCTAGCAAGAGGTGGCAATTTCGATGGTGCCGAACGCATTCTGACGAGGATTCGTGGCCTACCTCCCGGTGACGCCTACATTCAGCAGGAGATGGAAGACATCCGGAAACAGGTGGAGGAACGTAGTACGAATCGTCTTAGCAAGAAGGAACAGGTCAGGAAGCTGTTCCAGAAGGGAACTCGCAATCGCTTTGGTATTGGCATGGCACTCATGTTCCTCCAATCATTCACTGGTGTAAGTTCTGTCGATCTTGTGCCTGCAAAAGCGTGCTAATTTCTGCGCATCTCCAAAGGTCAACATCATCACCTACTATGCTCCGCGTATATTCGAGACCATTGGTATCACTGGCACTTCTACGAAACTCTTTTCGACTGGATTCTATGGCATAGCCAAAACGCTTGGAATGCTGGCCTTCACCTTCATTGTTGTCGAGCGTGTGGGTCGTCGCAAGGGCCTCATATGGGGTGCCCTTCTGGGTTGCATTCCTATGTGGTATATCGGCGGCTACGTTATGCGATCCGATCCCGCCGGTGCAGCTGCAAGAGGAGAAGTCAGTCGCGATGGGTGGGGCTATCTAGCCATTGTGTGCGTGTACGTGAACGGCTTTATCATTTGCGCGACTTGGCAAGGCATCACATGGACCTACGCGTCGGAAATTTTCCCTCTTGACATCCGGATGTTGTGTGTCGCTCTCACAACTGCAGTCACCTGGCTCGGATCGTTCATCATCGCTCGGAGCACGCCGTATATGATCTCTGATCTGGGATATGGTGCCTACTTTTTCTTTTCGACGGTGTTGGTGTGTATGGGGATTTGGGCGTTCTTCTTCGTTCCTGAGACGAAGGGCCTCAAGCTTGAGGAGATGGACGCGTTGTTCATGAAGCCTATGCATACGGTCGTTTGGGCACAATTGAGGAGGAAGGCTATATTGGAAGATGAGTTGAGGAAGAGACGTAGTGATGAGTCGAGTATGGATGAGGAGAAGGACGTTGGGATAGAACAGATGGAGGACGTGAAGAGCGAACCGAGGAAATAGTAGATCGTGGGCTTCGCAGTGAAGGATGCTCTCAAGTCGGGATCCGCGATTAACCAGGTTCTGTGCTACACGGGGATGGAGAGGATGAGGGTAATACTTTTCTGACTGGATCTGTGATAGCAAAAGACAATCAGTGTATAGTACAGGCAACACAATTGTACGATCTACTATGTATCTCGTTCAATCCATTCATTATTGAAAGCCTTCAAGCTTCAAGTTTCAACTTCAAGGTCGCTAAGGTAGTTTACGTAGGGTTAGGTTTCTGTGTCGTGACTCGTGCCGTCGCCGTCACGGTCGCGTTAGGTCACGCGTCTCAACGTCTTCTCCTCTCCTTCGTCAACATGGGCATCAAGGGTCTTACGGGTCTTATCTCTGAACATGCTCCTCACGCAATCAAAGAGCATGACATCAAGACACTATTCGGTCGAAAAGTTGCCATAGACGCATCCATGTCCATCTACCAATTTCTCATAGCAGTTCGTCAACGGGACGGTGAGATGCTCACCAACGACGCTGGAGAAACGACCAGTCATCTCATGGGGTTCTTCTACCGGACAATACGAATTGTTGAGAATGGGATAAAACCTTGCTATGTATTCGATGGCAAGCCACCAGAATTGAAAAAAGGTGTGGTACGTTCCCGGTGGATTTCGTTTCGTTTCGAGTCGAGTGGAAGGCTCAATCGGCAGATCTAGTTATCCAAACGTTTCGCAAGAAGAGAAGAAGCAAAGGAAGAAGGAGAAGAGGCAAAGGAAGTTGGAACAGCCGAGGACGTGGACCGCTTTTCACGACGAACGGTGAAGGTGACGAGGCAGCACAACGAGGAATGCGTCAGGCTTCTCAAGCTCATGGGTATTCCCGTCATAACGGTACGCCACTTGTTTAGCTCTCCATCAGCGCGCTGTTGAACTCTTACAGGCGCCTTCAGAAGCGGAGGCACAGTGTGCTGAGCTCGCTCGGGGTGGCAAAGTCTACGCCGCTGGCTCAGAAGACATGGATACCCTCACTTTTAACGCGCCCATTCTATTCCGGCATCTTACCTTTTCCGAAGCCAAGAAGCAACCTATTAGTGAGATCAATCTCAAGGTTGCGTTAGAGGGATTGAACATGGATATGAGCCAGGTTTGTGTCGTTTACATTTTATGAGATTGCCTTCTACTCACAACCACCAGTTCATTGACCTGTGTATACTTCTGGGCTGCGACTATTTGGAGCCTATTAAAGGTGTCGGACCTAAGTCCGCCCTGAAACTTATCAGGGAACACGATGGACTGGCAGGTGTAGTGAAGCATCTGCGAGCAAAGTAGGCACAAATATCTGTCGGTCGGCTCGGCTTGTAGCTCATGGCTTTCACGCCTGTAGGGATGCAGAGAAGGCTGCTGCCGCTGCCGCTGTGGCTCCCTCGGAATCGGAATCTGAGGGCGAAGGTGACGAACCAGCACCGACTTCCGATGTGGAACGACCAGATGAGGAGGAGGAGGATGCAAAGGACGCGAAAGAGGGTGAAGACATCGAGATGGGCTCTGGCTCAGAGGACGAGAAGCCCAACAAACCTAAGGGCAAGGAAAAAGCGACCTCGAAGAAGGGCAAAGGGAAGATATCGAAAACTAAGGGCGGCGGAAAGGGCAAGGGCGGTGTTTCGATGCCGGAGGAGTGGCCATGGGAGGAGGCCAAGCGTTTATTCGAAACACCTGACGTTACCCCTGCAGATCAGGTTGAGGTGAGATTCGAACGCATTCTCTGACGCACCATGGAACATCCCGCCCTTCTTCTTCCGTCTATCTTTCCATCAACCTGTCACGGCAGAAGGCTTATTTGTGTTCTATTTTCAGCTTGAATGGGGCAATCCAGACATAGATGGACTGGTACAGTTCCTTGTGACTGAGAAGGGTTTTAATGAGGAACGTGTAAGAAAAGGGGCCGAGAAACTCCAGAAGTTTTTGAATGCGAAGCAACAGGGGCGCTTAGATGGCTTTTTCACGGTCAAACCCAAGGAAAAGCCCGAGCCTTCGAAGAAAGGTGCAGGAGCCAAGGGCGGGAAAGACGATAAGGGAAAGAAGGGTGCTACGAAGAGGAAGGTTCGTCCTAATGCAGCTTTGACTCATCCAGTTTGGAGTGATTGATGTGCTCTGCGCCGGTTAGGGAGAGGAACCCGACAGTGGCTCAAAGTCCAAGAAATCGAAGACATCGAAGAAATAGACCGGTCCCGCCAGTTGGCGTCAACTTTCTGGCTTGTTTTCGGTGGCTATCGCTGCGCTGCCCCGACGTTGTATTTCTACTACAGTATCTATATCTGCAATTCTTGCTTCGTTCAATAATGAGCAATTCTCTTACAGCATCTAACTGTTTGAGGTCGACCTCACATGAAATCGAACCATTCGTTGGGGCGCCCTGAGCAGGCACCCTTACTCGCATGCGCCTACATGATTGACAAGGGCCTTGCTCCGAGGACGACCCATGGCGACCTACACGCAACGAAAGAGTGTCAGACCCGGGACCCGTGGGTTTCTGTGACCTACACGTTGAAATTGACAACTTGCCGAGTTGAGGTGACCCACAGGCTAGTGTCCGCCACCGTTCAAGCCTCCTTTCTATCCCGGAGAATGTCAGATCGACCCCGGACAAGCCTGACCGGGTACTGGGCAAGCAGTATATCCGATATCGGTGTGAGCGCAGGCTCTGCATTGCATTAAATATTGAATACCGAACATGTCGATGCCCCAATCCTAGTACATATGTATCAAACTCTGTCCGACTGTCGCCATTGTGATTCTCCCAATGACCTACTTATGAGACTCGTGAACGGGTGTAGTAAGGTATTGGAGGTTTATATCTGCGTGCGAGGGTTTAACTACTCTTTGAGTCTAGATAGATTGGTGTGAATCCCAACAGAGGTATAGTACAGGAAGTGTGATGGAAAGATCCGACGATAGTAAGCAATCATGTTGTTCGTTCGTTCCTTTGAATGATAAAAATACATGGTGGTACGCCCTCACGATCGCGAGACCCGGAACTTGTAATTTTCGTGAAGGGCGTGTCATCGAAGCTGTAACATCAAACCCTCCAAGTCCTCTTTCGTTTAGCCTGTATGGACCGCGATATTATTAACAGCGCTGCTCCACTGAGGACGGTCACCTACACCGGAGCATATGGTTAGAACACTTTCATGAAAACGAAGCTATGGTGCACTACTCACACCACTGAATATCACCGGACGATACCAGAGGTACTCTGGCGAGTGTAATAACGCTCCGGAGATGGGACTCCCGGTCAACATCGCAAAGCTTGATATGAAGGTCACCATGCCCATTCGTAATCTAGGAAAGACGATCATTGAACCAAGTACGGTGTTAGCTGCTAGCGAACAAGCCAGAAAACGAGGCAATCTCACCCGACTTCATTAATATCTCGAGCAAAGGTCGCCGCGACCGGCCCTAATACGGACACGACTAGACAAGATGAAACACTGTGCGTCAGCATTGGACAAGTAGGGAAATATGAGGGGTGTTGTGAAGCTGATTGGCGTCTCTAGAGATGCCGAAGAGGGTGGGAACTCACATCCACCAGAGGTAAAGCCATATACAACGGCAAACGGAATGAGACCTCCCCCGGTTGTCGCCCCCAGGAGGGCAAAAACCAAGGAGCCCGTGATGATCGCCATCGTGATTGTTACTAAAATTAAGAGTGAACAAGCGATCAGAGCTGAGAATGAAGAGAGCCGGACGGCGGTCGAACACGTACCGTTGAATGGACCCCACATGTCTGCAAAAAGATTAGGAACAGTACGACCAACGACACCAACGATGTTCAGAACAGTGATCTAACGTGAAATGGGACGTTAGACTTTGAACAATGATGAAGGGGTACAAGGTAACCAACTCCGTAGGTGACGACCCCATGAGACATGTCATGCTTGGCGGCGAATAGCTGGAGATAGAAGTCTGACAGTCCGTGAGTATTGGCCTGCCCGGAGAAAAGCGGAGAACCTACAGGGTACGAAAAGTCCCCAAAAGACGAGGAAGGATCTATAATAATTCTGGGTAAGAAATGACGAGAACGATTCAGGAGGTTAACTCCGAGCCTTACCCTGCATTGCAGATCAAATACGGTACGTCCGTTAATATCCCTTTCATATCAATAGGCTGCTTGCTTGTCCGTGGAGGGAGTCGTGTTTTCATAATGAGATTTGCAATTGCGAAGAAGACCAGGTAGATCAAGGACGCGGCTCGCACACCCCAACCGAAGCCAACTTTGCCAGTGAAGAGCGGATTCAGTAAAATTGGCCAGATGGCTGCCCCTAGTGACCCGCCTCAATGGATAAGTTAGCAAGTGACTTGAGGTGGCAATGAAAAGCATGATTGGATGGCCGACAGCGGTAATTCGATCGACCATCATATCATGATGAATCTCGGGAACTCACCACTCAACATAATCCCCATAGCGAGGGCTCGTCTTTTCTTGAAGTAGTGAGAAGCGATGGAAAGTGTGGGCATGAAGAGGATACCCATGGCAAGACCCATACCAATCCCTTGGGCAAGAAAGTTCTGATAGTAATGGTGTGGTTTGACGAGAGACAGCATGAATGATCTATTCATGGAGGAGAATCAGTCAGTCACCGGTTCGTGATATAATCGTCAGATCAAAAACTCACGAGAAGACGAAGAGAAAACTCCCTCCAGCCAACATGTACTTGAACAAGCCGCTGTCAAACATTTTGCCGCTTATAATTCCTCCGCCGAACATCAGACACGCCTGCACTGATCCAATCCAGGAGATGTCTGATGGTGGGTGGTCGGTCAGCGAGACCAAAGTATAGTAATTCTGGTAGACGCCAAAGGATTGCATCGATCCTGCTGTACAGAATAACACCATCCAACTAAATTGTCAAGTCGATCAGGGCTTTATCCAGGTAGAATTAGGACCAGGATCACACTCACCCTCCTAAAACCGTTAGCCAGGCCTGTAACCCGCCCTCAGGGAATTCGGGAGGAGTTGGCCCGGCTTCGTTGCCGCTCTCCCTTGCTACATTGCCATTGGCCATCTCGCACGACGTTGAGGTTCCTTCGCGTTTATCGTCATTGGTAGAAGTAGGGGAAGGAGGTTGAGACATCTTCTCGTCGGTACCAGTACCAGAGCTCTCTGAGTACCGTGGTGGGTGGTCAAACATCTTGACACCAGGAGAACGAGGCCGAGTGGTCTCTAGGGTATATATAGTGCCCTTGTCAATGGTCCCCAAGAAGGACGGCGTTTAAGGGAAAGAAGATTGATGAACGGCGGTAAGTTGGGGCATCATACTATCATTAAATGCGACCCATCGTGGTCACTGGAAGCGTGATTGGAGCCTGAGAACTGTTTCCATCTGAACATGGTGAGCTCAGATGATTGACGGAATCGCTACACATCATGATCATGGCACGTTCCAGTTCCCCTTATTTCCGAGTCGGGCGTGTGGTTCACAGATCTTGTTTGGCCTCCCCACATTGAAAACGCGTGTTGATCTTCCGATGCAAGATGCCGACCGTTTGTCGAGTTAATTGAGTTCACGGCCACCTCCATCAAAGGATGTGCAACGGTTTCTATAATGCCTACTAGATCTGGACGTCTTTCAGCCCGGTGCGCCAACTTTAGCAACAATCTAAAAGTGCACTTGCATTTAAGGTGCAAGGGCAGTCACTATTGGCCAGAAGGCTCGGTCGTGAGAGTGGCAACCGCAAGTATCTCTTGGGGACAAGACTGCCTTATTCTCTCCCCTTCGACGGAAAGATGAGAAGAGTCCTGTAGGAAATCCGACCGTGCGGCATCCAACGCTTCCAGCCGGTCCCATAGTGAAACGCCTTGGAAACACCCACAGACTATACCGATGTGCAGTCAGGATGAACATCTCTACAGCGATCCCACCGGAAATTTCCCCGCAAGTATAACCAGAAAACAACTGAATACAGCAGCAAAACCACCAATTGCGTGTTGGACCTCGTAAACCTTCTCACTTGGAGCCAGGCGATAACGGGTTCTTGCTATAAATACTGGCTGTCTTTCAACGGATATTGACCCGACCCAATAGTGCGGCGAAGATGGAGGCTGACGAAGAATAAACGAGGTAGACTGTACGGCAAATGGTCCGATGGAAAACCAGTTCTGATGGACAATAGTTTTTCTCACCATGGTCCGTGCGGGCGATGCCTCTGTTCGCTTACCAATCCCCAAGGCTTGGCCAGGCATAGAGGTCATGATGGTCTCGAGCGAGGAGGTTTAAACTTGGCCTTCAGAGAAGGGGATCAGCAGAGAAACAGGATGGGGTCTTTCCCATTTCCCAAGACTGAACAGTACTCGTGACACGGGCGCTTGAATAGTCTCTTCGGGCCGGAAAGCCTGGAATTTCCAAGCCACTTGGCCAACCCTCAGTGCTCAGTACTCAGTAATCAGTGACTGGTCGTAAGACCCGTCGACCTATTTAAAGTTGGCGACACCCCCGACGCTGGATTGACGGGTATGGCAATTATCTAGCTATATGTTTGAGAAGGTTGTACGACACTATTGAGCACTATTAAAGGCGTGTTGAGGTCGCCGGTCATACAGTAAATGCGAAGTATATCAGGTGAATTGATGAAACATGATAGGTAGACGGCAGTGCGTGCTGGTGAATTGTGCGAAACTTGAAGGTTTTGTATGGCGAATGTGAAGGCGAAGGGTAAAACGATTGTAGTATGTACGTGAAGCATGAGAAGCCGGTGTTGGATACAGTAGGGATGCGTGCAATACTATTCGATGAGAGGTATGAAGTAAGATTGGATAAAGACAATGAACGACTGCTTACTTTCAGAATCGGAAAGCCAGTTCAGAACCGCATACAAGTCGTGCTATACGCAGGTGTTTGTGAAGAAAGTTGATACTCGTTTTCATGAGGGTGGATCCACGCCGCCTGCGCTTCATAGGGCGAAGGGGAAACATCAGCTGCGTTACTCGAGGCGTGATACTGCTGCGCCTGCGCTGTCCCAACCGTGTACTGGCGACCCGAGACCGAGGTGTGGTCATACCCGCGCGCAACGCCAGTGTCCGTCGCAGGGTATCCAGAAACGACTTGTGTGGCGTTCGGCACATGAAAGCTCTGGCTATGATCCCAGAAGTAAGGTGCCATCCCAGTCCGAAGGTCGATGGTGGGCACCGCGTAGAGTACATGTCCGTTGGCGCTGAGCGGCAAGACGAACTCGGGAGGAGGTATCGAAGAGGGATGTTGCCTCAGCGGCGTGTCGAGGCCCAAGCTGTCCGGACTATGAGACCTTCGAAGAACGGGGATGCCATGATGATCAGCATAAGAGACTTGTTGCTGCAGGTGATGTCCGTCATCCGGTAGAACGGCATTGATAGTCTCATAAGGACAGATTCGATGGATTTCTGACTGTTCGACACCGTGGTATCCACCTTCGGTGGATTCGGAAGGAGCGACCAATTGATGGGCGGAAGACTCTTCAGCGGGAGGATACATAAGCGGCATGTTGTCGCAGCGCTCAGGGACACCCGCCGTCTGCTCGTTTTGCAAACCATTTGCTGGGTGACGGTCTTCCCATTGGCTTTGAGATAGTGGCTGGGTGAGTGACCCTATGATCGGAGATTCCTCCTTCAGCGCTGGAGTAGGTGATAGGGAAGCCCTCAGAGGCGGCGATGGAGATCTGAAATGGTACGAAAGCGAAAGAAGGTCATCTTTCATTTCGCCTTGCGCGTCACATCGAGCGGAATCCCTGCGAGTGATACGCTGTATGATCGAATATTGGCAGATTTCTGTAAAGCCGCGATGAAAAATAAATAAATTGAAACTGGGTACAGAAAGATAGCAATAAACTCACGATCAGGTTCGAGCTGGTAGAACTGATTCCAGAATTGAGGAGCAAGACTTGAAACGTATAAGTGACTGTATTCGACATTTGCTTCAGAACCACGGCATGAGGTGGATTCGAGCACCAATTCCGTCGATTCCGTGTAGACAACGCTCCCTCTCAGGGACACCGCGAAGCACGACATGAAGTCGGAGGTGGTCACAAGTAAGGGAGACGTAAATGAGACCGTTGGAGCCGTGAGATTCGAGAGGAGATTGGCGTTGTATACAGTCACCTCCTTGCAGCTAGTGTCGATTATGGGGAGTCGAGTGCAAGTAGAAGGAAGGGATCGAGAGTCGTTTTCATAGGTCACTGGGTCGTGAATTTGCTCCAGGGCGTGGGAAGAACATCCAGAATCTGGACTAGAGGTGCGGGGACGCGATTGATGGAGAGTCGGCGGCGGGTTCAATTCAATGTATACAGACGTGTGAGTCGGCGATATGGAGCTGGGGACCCTTCCTTTGGAACGTTGCTCTGCATGTCGGACGTCGTTGGTGATGCGACTGACAGATGTTGTAGTCACCCTTGACGCGGGTGAAGAGAACTCCCGTAGGCAAGGAGAGGACGCAGTTGATGACGACGGAAAAGAGCTCCCTTTGTCCGAACAAACAGGCGACTCCGGCTCGGGGGTGTACTGGCGCCGCGACAGAAGTTTGAGAACTGGACGTATCATGAGTGGCCAGACCTGGATGGATGAAAGAGGGCATCTTACTGCGGTCGTCCTTACAAGTATCCCTGAGCTGCTGAAGTCGGCTGCCAACTTGCTTGGGGGATCGAAGTGTCCCTGTTGCACGTAGAATGTGCTCAGAAATCCAGCGATTCCGCTTAGGAAAACGCTTCAACGTCAACGGGTCCGTCGATGAGGCTGGCCTATACTTCTCCAGTCCTATGGCGCGAGAACAGTCAGTGAGTTGAATGCGGAGAGTAATGACGCGATGTTCACCTTCAATGAGCGCCGCCTCGATTTCTGGAGACCAGACACACTCCTTGTTAGATTTCAAGGTCTTCCAGGTCTTGCGATTCTTGAGAATCCTGTCCGTTGCAATTCTGGTACTATCTTGGACATCTGGCGTGTAAGATGCGCCAAAGGTAGAGGCAGTCGAGATGTAGCTTTCCATAGCTCGATTGGGAGCGTAAGAGGATCGATATGTCATATGATGAAAAGAAGAGGAGGAGATGGAGGACGGAGGATGTCAACGACCAGAAGATGGTCGACGAGGAAGAACAAAGATCAGTGACTGGCCGTCAAGACCAAGTGAGCTATCATATATCTTTGAGGAGAGGGGGGGGATCGCGTGTTCCTGAGGTGGCTGAATCGAACACATTGTATATGCGAGCAGCATGTTTGATATGTCTGTAAGGAGTTTCCGAGAACGGAAATTCGGGGAACTTCCAAACTTGACCAAAAGAGGTGACGGGTACTTTGCGATCTGCATCCGACGCAAGCGCTCCTGACTTGAGGTCAACGAAAAAGACGTCTAAGCAACACATTCCTTGTTCTCTTTTGCGGCATTATGGCATGGGATACGTGTGGCGATACTTCATAACAGTGATTAGAACATTTTAGTGGGTTTTTACTTGCATTAACGTTCAACACAGCCAGATGCCATGACAATTCGTGCGCTGTTTGGGCCGAGCGGGCTGTCGTCGATACGCGCCATCTTGCCTTTGTTCCAAGGTCCGCCAAATTTTTTCGGAGCCGAGCTTGGGTAGTCTGAAAGACGGCTAAAGAAGATGTACAGTCTGCCGGTCGATCCGATACTAGTGCAAACTTCAGAGATCCTGAATCGACGAAGTCAACACGATTGTACCAAGAGAGCTTGTAACAGGAGCCGTACAAGAACTAGCGTGGAACCTCCGGGGCCGCCACGGTGGAGTGACACTAGCTGTTACCCTTTCTTTCAATGACACGGGGAGCAACACATGCCCTAGTGTCTTGATGAAAGAAATGCGAGGTAGGAGAATCTATTGAGTGAATTTATCATCTGTGAGAAGAGTACTACATGATGTAGCATGTGTTCAATCAGAGCAATGATGACAACAAACCGATGAGACTTACCCTCTAATAATCTAATAGATAGAGTCAATATGATTGTCAGAGTCCGAGCTATCAGTGGCGGAACAGAGAGAGACTGCCAAGGCAAGACTGGACCAAGTTCAACGTGTCCGATGCCGGACCGTGGTAAGCCAGCACCCTCAAGCACAAATAATGTCAATCAACATCCTCCAAATTTGGTATGTTCAAAGCAGTTACTGCGCGCTTAGCAACATTACTTACGTCCATTTACGTCTCGCTTGGGCCAGGGCCCAGTGTCGCTTTCCCCAACCCTCCAAATGTTTTCGCACTACGAATATCCAGATGATTGTCTTTGGAACCTGCTCGGTCGCTCACAAATACATCTTCTTTCACTTCCAGCCGAAATTCTCGACCAAATACTCTCAGAACTCGACCTTCGAAGTGATCTCATATCCCTAGCTTTGGCAAATCGAGCATGTTTCCACTTGGTGATACCCAGACATAGCGAATATAGGGTCCTTCGCACTCGACACAGACATGCAGCGATGTGGGCTCACCTAGCACGACGTTCGGATCTAGCACGCAACATTCGAAAGGTTCATTGTTGTGCAAGGGGAAATCAGACCGCCTCCGACCAATGGCCTGTCAGCCTGGTTCCCTCCGATCGTTCAAGTCCACAAGAAGATTTTTACTTGGAGAGAATGAGGTTGGCCAATATCTGTCAAGCGCTTCGGCATATGCACCACCTGCAGGAGTTCATTTGGGAGAACCCGGAGGACCCTGGTCATATGGCGTCGAACCTGTCTGCATGGAACGAAGGGAACATCTTGGAGGCACTTGCAGTACCGAAGAAGCTGACACACCTGTCGCTCTCCGGGTACTTAAACCTACGCCCATCCCCATCACGGCAGATTGAGGAGGTGAGGACATCATCTGTTCGCGCTTTCTTCTGGTCGCTGAGAATGGATCATAGCTGTGGAATCTGAGGCATCTCCGATATCTATCCCTGCGTGGGGACGTTTGGAGTCATCCGTCAATGGGGGAAATCGTCAAGACTTACCTGACACGGTCGCCCCTCCTGGAAGTAAGTCGTATTTCGAGGCTCGTCCAGGACACGAAGCTCATATAACCTCCAGTTCCTCGAAATACCTCTGGAAATCACATCTCTTGCAAACACTTTCTTCCCTAATCTTCGACGATTGCGCTTATTCCTGCAGTCGGGTGCCGGAGGTTCGAGCACAAAGGCCTGGTCATCCTTTGTTGCCAATCACCCAGCTCTCGAAGAATTCTCATGCTCGCCGCTCTTGGTCAACCTCCCCTTCGACGGCCTTCCCTCACTCACGTGTCTACAGACTGACCTGAATTCGCTGGGTCAATTCGCCACCACTCGAAGCGCACCTACACTACTGAACATTGACGCTACATTGCCCTTGAACTCATTGGGCGAAAAGTTCTTGAAGAGCCCAAATTGCTCAAATTTGCGCAGATTGGGCCTTCGGACATGGCCCTCCGCCACGTTCCTTTCATTCGCGGAATCTTTTCCGAATCTCACCTGGTTGTCCATTCGAGAGTGCCCAGATATGGACGTGGTGCGTGTCTCATTCTGCTCATTGTGTTTGGAGGCTAAACTTGAACCCCTCGCATAGGACGACCTCTTGTGCTATCTATCTCAATTTCGTCAACTGGAAGTTTTCCGCGGCCCTGCGATATGGAAATCGGTGGATGATAACGACCAAAAAATGCACGACGCGATCTTGGAACTTGTCCGGCTATGTCCAAACCTGAAGGAGCTAGACCATCGGTCTCTCTACGAGAAGCGACGAGCGCATAAAAGGATTGTGATCATCAGGGAAGAGCAGGAAGATGGGACTCTGGGTATAACCTACGAGGTTCGCAAACCGCTTCCTCGGTACGTCTTATACCTTGAAACCATCGTTCATGCCTTCTTACATGAGTTCAATCAGCTCCTGCTTCGACACCGCCGGCGGTATCTTCGACTAGAATGCTGTTAAACTTTCTGCACATCTACTTATCATTGCTATCTGGATCTGGTTGGACTGGCTGTATATACTTGGGTCAATTGTTGTAGTTCTCTGTACTTCTTTGGAACCGTTTGTAACTGTAATCTGTTCATACTTAGTTCTCATCTTTTTTCTGTGTTTTTGTACTTACCTTCATGCGTTGACTACATTTTCTCACGCGCTATTTTTTGAAATTGATTTTTTCTCTCTTTTTCACCATCATGGATCCGCTTGCTGGATTAGATGATTCCTCAACAGATGACGACAACGCGTCTCAGACGACCGAAGACGACCCTCAAGTTCCAGAACATAATGCTCAAGCACCTCCAGCACCCCCTCCGCAGCCGGCACCACCCCCACCACAACCAACAGCACCAGCACCAGCAGCAACAGCACCACCTCCAAGAGAACGACCACAATACAAACTCAAGCATGTAATAACAGGGCACACAATGTCAATCTCAGCAGTGAAGTTTAGTCCGGATGGAACGTTATTAGCTTCATGTGGTGCGTGTACGGGTTTCATGTAACGCGAACACGATCGCTCATCAATATCCCTCTGATCTTTCCAGGAGCTGAAAACATCGTAAAAATATGGAACCCATTCACCGGCGAACTCCTACGAAACCTAGTCGGACATACCGCCGGACTCTCCGACTTATCGTGGTCGCAAGACAGCGTTTACCTGGCCTCTGCATCCGACGATACAACGATTAGAATATGGGAAGTCGATACCGTACGTAGGGATCACCGGTCTCCCCCACCCCCCTTCTTCTTGACTCCACTTCCATCCCGCGAATTTATCCTAATTCTGAATAAAAGGGCACCTGCCATAAGCTGCTAAGGGGACATACGAAATGGGTTTTCTGCTTGAATTATAATCAGACCTCGACGCTGTTGGTTTCCGGGGCGTGTGATGGAGATGTGAAGATCTGGGATACAAGAAAGGGTCGGTCCCCGCAGACAGTTACCAGTTACTGAGAAGGGTTTTTTCTGATCAAACGAGCTTAGGACGATGCTTGAAGACGCTACACGCCCACATAGACTACGTGACAGCAGTTCACTTCAATCGAGACTCGAGTCTAATCGTATCTTGTGCGTTGGATGGTCTCATGTGCGTTGATTACCCTTCATCTATCTATCAGTTGGTCGGGTCGAGGTCGAGAACTCATCGGTTGAAATACGCTTCATCACAGTCGCATATGGAACACAACAAACGGACAATGCCTCAAAACCCTAGCGGAAGGACATGACGCCATCTGGTATGTATACCTAGAGGCTTTTCTCACAAACGAGAGACGCCACTGACTCCCCCCACAAGTCAACAAGTCCAATTCTCTCCCAACTCCAAATACATCCTCTCCACCGCACACGACAGTGCCATCCGGCTATGGGACTACCAAACAACTCGCTGTCTAAAAACCTACACAGGGCACGTCAACACCAAATACTGCATCTCAGCATGCTTCAGCGTAACCGGAGGCAAATGGATCGTAGCCGGGAGCGAAGACCACAAGACCTACATCTGGGATCTCCAAACACGCGAGATCGTTCAGATCCTCGAGGGGCACCAAGGTGAGCTTCTTTTTTTTCTCCCTCCCGATTGCCGTCAATCTATGTCCGAAGTTTGAGTCTAATGCGTTTCTTTTTTTTTTTTTGCCGTGGCAGATGTCGTCGTAGCCGTTGCCGTGCGTGTTTTTCGAACATTCAAGACCAATAAAAAAAGGGGGGGGAGGGGAGAAAAAGGCAGTGTTTCGCTAACTTCCGTTCTCTTTGTCCTTGTCAACAGACTCACCCTGGGAGGAATATGATTGCGACAGGTTCGATCGATTCCGACCTGTCCATACGCATCTGGGAAGATCAACGCAAGCCTTCCGGACTAGCAGCCGATTGAACGAAAGGCATTTTTTTGTAGCGTTGTAATGTAACCCCCCCATCATCGATATTTCAGTGTAATATACCCGAGCAGCGGGCTCCCTCTCCGAAACCAATGTACACAATATATTTAACATATTAGTGAGCCCCCCTCCCGGTGTCCAAAATAGTATACATGAAGGGAAAAAAGCGACAGCGACAGCCAGAAAGTGCGAGTGCGACAATGAGATCTCTATCTATTCTCTTATTCACTTGACAGGTTCCGCGTTTAACAGGTCTGGGAGAAAGAAAAGGCGTCGTAAGCTTGGTCTGGTGCGCCACGTCCCCCAAAAAAGTAAAGAAACGCACCTTTAGCGATGTCTTTATCGGCATCAGTGAGTCCAGAATCATGAGCCTCGAGGAACGCGTCCACCTAAATTCACGGAAACGAAAAAAACATCATGAGTACTCAACCTCCTCGGAACCAAAACAAAACGACAACAACCCACCTCATCCATAACCTGATCATCCCCCTCCTCCTCCCCCTCCCCCTCCTCCCCTTCCTCCTCATCCTCCTCATCCTTCGCATCATCAATCGTAAACGCCGTCCTCGTCATCAACGCCGCGTTCACAGCTTGCACGATCGGCATCGCGTTCAACCCGTCTTCTCCCTTAGCTTTGGTTTTGGATGGAACAGGCGGAGGAGAGTCGGGTCTCAACTCTGCCGAGCTAATCTCCGTCTTGAGACTCGACCTCGACGTCGAATGTCGCATTCCAGGCGTGAGCAAGGATTCTCTGGCTTTTGGTTCTTCCAGTTTGGTGTATCTTCCGATTGAGGGGCGGTGGATGACCTACAACGAGGTAAACGACAAAAAAGACAAAAAAAACCGCAACACACACACCTGATGCTTCCCAATCGACTTTCCAATCTCATCCGTAAACATATTAAACATCTTCTTATTACTATCCGACGCGATCTGAGACCATATATCTCCCAACAACCCCGTGTTGGACGCGCCGGGGAGCGAGTCGACCAACAACTCGGTGACTGGTTCGAGACGGAAGGACGCGGAGAGGTCGGTTTCGAAGAAGGATTCGAGGACTTCGTCGGCGAGGACGACCATGCGGAACCTAAGAAACAAGAAACGAAAAAAAAAAAACCATCGTGAACACCCCGTAGTCCCCCCCAAAAAGAGAAAGAAAGAAGACGTACGTCGCCAAATTCAAATACGGCTGATTCGAAGGCAACGGCGGAGGCGACAACAACTCCCCATCCGGTCCCATCTCCGTCGAGGGAGGCAACAACGCGTCTCCATACTCGAACGCGTTCGACATGAATCGGCTCACAGCTCCCAAGTAGGCGTCGCCGATTTCGTATCTGAATATGAACTGCACCCCCAAACCCCCACACCACGCACGTAGTTAGTGTCAAGTGATAAGTGATGACTGAAACTGAAACGAAGTACCAAAAACGTTTCGGAGACGGTCAAGACTTCGTCCTTGGTAAGATGACCGTCCTTGTTCTTGTCGTGTAGGTTGAAGAACCATTCGATGTTCTCCATGAGGTCGTTGAACATGACGCCGTCCAAGCCGGATATCAGGTCCTAGGTGAAAGGTTTTCAGACTCCCAGAAACTCGAAAAGGAGAAGAGGAGAAAAGATGGTTACTTACCTGGAAAGACAACGCCCCACGACACGAAACGTCCCAAAAGTAGAACAACCGGTCGATAAACTCGTGCTCCGCCACCGTCCTGTCAATTCGTTGCTAAAAGAAAATCGGGAATCTCAATCAGCCAAAGCCAAAGCCACAAAGAAAAAAAGGCACCTGAAACCCATTCCTAATAATCCTCTCATCCCTCGCCCACGTCGCAATCTCACTCAAAAACACCTTAAACGTCTTCAACCCAATCCTCGTCTCCGGTCTCCCCCCATCCCCAACACTCCCATCCGCCGTCGTCACCAACGTCTCTTCTTCCACCCCCCCTCCCACACCCCCTTCCTCCTTCCCCACCCCACCCAACTGCACCTTCGGCGGCGGCACCACACACATCGCCCCATACAACTTATCATAAACCAACCCAGCCTGCTCCTTCCCAAACCTCCCCAACGTCTTCAAATTCCTCACCGCCGACCTCTTCGAAAAACTCTCGATGCTCTGTATAATCTCCCCCCGAAACCTCCGTCGTTCAGAGTGAATCATGTCGTCGGTGATGACGGAGAATTCTCGGAAGGAGACGAGGAGGAGTTCTTGGAAACGGGTTATGGCGCGGGCGCGGGCGTCGGTGGAGTGTGGGTGGGCGGAGTTGCCGAGGGAGAGGAAGTAGTCGCGCATTAGGCTGGGGGAGGAGGAGAGGGAGGGGGGTTAGTGGGTGAGTGGGGGATGGGGAGGAGGGGGGCTTACTTGAGGAAACCTCCGTCGTCTTGGACTTGGAGGAGTTTCTCCCCGTTGATCTTGAGGATAGCTAAACAAGAGAGAGGAAGAACGATGAGCCAGAAAAACCCACTCGTAGTGGTAGCGAAACTAACCCAATCTACAAAAATAAAAATCAGCGACCAGCATCCCAAAGAAGAGACACCCCCCCGCACTCACCCAACCTGAAACAAAACCTTTGGCCCCATACAAAAAAAACAATCCACGATTCTAAACGCAAACACCATCGGCATACTATTTATGAACCTGACACCCCCCCAACCACCAACATCAGTATCTCCCACACAACTTTGACCGAACGAAATCGTTACCGTACAGACTCAAAAACCAAGGCAACGACGCCACCGAGAGTTGGACATCCACAGCTTGGAAGTGTTCGTGGATCATGGGGAGGCAGCGTTGGACGAGGGATTCGAAGACGCGTTGGTCCAGGAGGGTGCCGTGCATTGAGGGGCTGCAGGGTGGGTGGTGGGGTGGGAGGAAGGGAGGGTTAGTGTGGAGGGAGAAGGGGAAGAGGGAAGGGACGAACGCGTAATAACCAGGTAAGAGCCTGTCACATAAAACTTCGAGTAACCAGAACGCTTGTTCCTCCGACATGTATCTAGAAAAGCGCGTTGAGTATAATTCCTTTCACCAGCAAAGACGGACTCACATCAGAATAGCCGCAGCCAATATATTCATCGCCTGCCAACCAACCCCCATCAGCACCACACCTCACACAAAAACACCCCCCCTCCCACTCACCTGACAATACCCCAACTCCGGATTCCTAAACGAATACGCCTGCAACACCCTCCTCAACGCCCCAATCCCTTCCTCACTCTGATACCCCGGATACTCTGGTAAACTCCTATGCAGATCCTTCTCGATATCGTCCGTGCTCGGCGTCGTCCTACCCCTATTCTCCTCTAGTATTCGTACGTAAAAGTTGGGATGGGAGTACCGGAGGAAGATGGATCCGGAGAGGACTTCCCACATTTCTCCGCGGAGACGGTTGGGGAGGCCGACTTGGACGAGACGGGTGCATTGCGGGTAGCGGAGGAGGGTTAGGTTTCTGCCGTGGGCTAAGGGAGGAAGGGAGGGAAGGGGGGGTTAGGGAGGGGGGAGGTTAGGGAGGTGTGATCGATGGAGACGAGGAGAACGTACTCTTTAGATACGTCGTCCATAGTTTCAATTTCGACGCTTCACGCAATCTACCCGCCGTTTCTGGTTCAGCTTCTTCCCCTTACAAAACAAACGACGAACTCACTTCTTAGGATCACCCGGAAACTTGAACTTGATTCCAAGTCCATTATGATACGTCGTCGTCTCCTCCACCGTGTCCTTCTCCCCACCCTCCCCATCACCCTCAGCCTCAGCATCAGCCTTTTCGACTTCACCCGACAAGACCAACGTCTCCGAATAACACGTCTTCACGAATCCTTTCACCTGTTTCATCATTCCACGCTGCAGTTCCACTTTGAGCGCGTCACGTAAGAGAGAACAGAAGAGATCTGCTGTCGGTCGGAGGGAGGTTAGTTGGACGATCTGGGTGGGGAGTGAGCGATAGGCCTAAGACAGCTAATACGAACGAAAGAACGCACAATCTTTCCACCATGCCACAACAACAAACTAAGCGCATAAATCCCCGCACGAGCGTTGAGCCTCTCCACCCTCCGTATCGTCGACAGCGGCATCGTGAATCGGACGGATTTTCTGTCCAGAGATGAAAACGCCAGATAAGGGGCCATTAGGTAGAGCTTTCCAGCCTGCGAGTCGAGTTACATCGTCAATCGTCAATCGTCTCGATGGATATCTAGTGCTCAACTCACGTATGAATCTTCCTCGCCTTGTATACCCAAACTCAACACAGCGTTGATATCCATTTTCTCGATCTCCTCATCGTTCGTTTTTGTATTTGTGTTCGCACTTGTGGAAGTGGAAGGAGAGGTAGGAGGTTCGGGAGTTGGAGTCGCAGGTAGGGAGAAGAAGTTTTGGGTGAGTTGTTCCTTTGTCGGTTCCTTGAAATTTCGGAGGGCGGTTGATATCGTTGACATTTTTCTCTTTTGTTGTGGTTAAGGAGAGGAAGAGGCCTCTATCTATGTGTTTGTGGAACGACCAGGGTGGTGGTGGTGGTCGATGAACGGCAAGTTTCGGTCATGATTACACGCGACCTGGGGGACCTGAGTGAGATTGGGCGCTTCCAAGGCGCTTGACTTTTGGACCAATACTGTACATCCTGGTTATTTACATAAATACATACGTTCTTGGTAGATATAGTGTTCAATAAATATCCCTAGACTGTTCACGGGTATAGAAAAAAAAAGGATCCTCACGTAACCACCAACCGCAACACGCCACTCCCCCAATCGACCACACACCCTCTAAACCACACCTTTCCCAACAAAAAATCCACCCTCTTCACACCCTGACTCCTCTCCGCCTGCTCCGCATCCGCCCCAAACGTCCCACTCCCAAACACCCCCGCATGCGCCGCCGCCCTACACCTATTCGTATACGCCCTCGACACAGCCTCCTCCTCCGCCGTCGTCAACTGCGCCCAATCCGCATGCCCAATCCTCGTATGCAACGACCGATGAATACACATCAACACATCAATAAACGTTATCGGCGCCACCCCCCCTCCCCCACCAAACCCCAGGGGATCAGGCCGAAAAGCACTCGACCCAGGATTCTCCATCCCCCCCATCGAATCCTGCCCCTGATTATACGAAATATCCACCGGCCATTTCGGCAAAAAATCACACACAACCCTCAACCTCGTCAACCCAGGCACCGTCGCCGGCTGCATCATATGTTCCATCGGCGCTGCCCCCGTCTGTCCAACCCCAAGACCACCATCAGCTCTCGTCGTATGCGACAACACCACCTGCGGGTTGAAATGCGGCGAAGACAAATCGAATAGAAAATCTCCCCGCCAATTCTCCGCATTTAACCAAGGATGCAAGTGGAATTGACCGGGGGAGTGGGGGATGTTGGGGAGTGGGGAAGATAGATGACCGTATGGCGACCCACTACTGTGATTGGCAGCGTAGAGGTCGTAGGGGCCTCCAGCCCATGCGAATGGGTATGGCGTGAGGTGGGCGTAAGGGCTACCTCCTCCTCCACCTCCAAAGGAACGACGTCGGTCTCGAGCGTAGAGATCTTCCCCAGCTCCAAGATACGGAGACGTAGAAGCATGCCACGAAGGCCTTCTCTGCCTTCCATGTCCATACACCGCGTCGTATCCGCTATTATCATACCCAGTCGAAGGGAACACAACCCGACTCGAGGTATTAGGCGAGCCCGGTAGAGGTATCGAGTTCCGAAACGGAGAATGATACGGAGAATGAAACGGCGAGTGGTAAGGAGAACCTGCCCCGGGAAGCGTAGCAGCGGGGATGTATGGTGAACTCTGAGGTGAGTGATAGGATGTGTTGACGTAGCCGGATGCGAAGCTCGTTGCTGGGCGGTAGATGTATGGATCTGACATGGGTGGTGGATTTTTGGTTTCCTTGGGGGTAGCTAGTCTGGGCTTGTAGATGTGTTTGTTGTCCAAAAAACTAGGATATGCAACTCTGCGTCGGCAATATCAGATCTGTTATCGATATCGTCCGCCGCTGCACATGTACTAATCAGCACTCGCCCAGCAGTGAGCACGAACACCACAAATCGCACTCACCAAGGGATGATGACGGTCAAGAAGCAAGGAAGCAAGAAACATCAGCTGCCAGCTGCCCCAATAAAGTCTATTGCAATTTGCTTGCGTGTGTTTTCGTATTTCGAGTTTTGACTGACTCTGAATCTGAGCGCTAGCGGCTAAACATCCTCCTAAACATCTTCACAGTAATATCCATAGCCTTTTGCCCCCTCGTTCTGCATAGGCATAGCTCTTTCAGAGGAGTTGAAGCGAGAGTATAGCCTAGTATAGCTTTGAGCATGGACGGAGAACGAGAAAGTGCGAGAACGCGACTGCGGACTGCGCTTAGGTAAACTCCTGTACCCCACCGGCTCTTCCGGCTCTTTGTTACATCCGAGTGCCCCGTTCCAAGATCGTGAGAGTCAGCCTTTACTAGCTCTTTGTAAACACAACGAACAAATTAAAAGATGGTAATGTATGTAATCTGTTCATTAATCAAGACCTCCGGGAAGAAGAGGGAAGTAGTATGGTACGTCGCCCATCGCCCGTCTGCATTCGTTTCAGCCAGTCTAATACTGAATGTTAGAGATAGCATTACGGAATCGAATCACTGTAAGAGAAGGGGTAAATCCCAAGTAGAACCGCGAGGCCATGTATCCGCGTCCGCATCGTCAAAGAAGATGGTGTCTTATTATCAGAAAGCGTACAATCGTTCGAAAGGGTATTTGGACGTGACGACAGTTGGGTAAGAAAGCCCAGCTCGAGTTATGAGGGTACTTGACAAAGACATGATGTGGGGTTCCAAGCTTCGAGCCAAATGAGCTTCGGAACTGGTCCCGGGCCAGTTGAGAAGGATTGGGATCGAGCGTATCATTAAACGACAGCGGAGTGTTCAGGTGGAGGAGAGACAAGAAGAAGAAGAAGAAGAAGGGTTGAGGAGGATCATGTATGGAGTAGAGAATCGAGGCTATCAAGTCGTATTATAAAGATATGCGTGCGAGGGAGGTACGTGTGAAGATTCAATGAGGCGAAGGAACGAAGAGGAATGAGCGCTGAACAGGGGGGAATATGGAATATGGAAACACAGGTGAAGGAGGAGTAATGATTGCACAGTGCACACCCGATAGCACAGGCCTTTTAGACTTCGGGCGAGGTGCAGTCCATCCAAAGAGAAATGGTGCCGAATGTGGTTAGTTATGGTTGGATGGGGGATGAGAACTTTGCCATGATGAGGGAGGTGAAAGGTCGGAAGGGCTTGAGACAGTTGTATACGTAGGGTTCAGTGCACTAGAATAAAGGCGTGCCGCGTGACGGAGGTTTATAGATCGGCGAGAAAAAGAACAAAGTAGAGACGGACATGAACAAACACATCCAGTCGCCTAGGATATAGTTCATCTCTTGGAATACTGGTAAGCGGTGATTCGGATTGAGGCCTGCGACTGCGTACATGGAAAGTCGAACCCACGGAATGAGAATGGTAGGTCGAGTTGAAGCGGATTGAGGGCCAAGAGAGACACGTATGAATTTTCTTAGATATGAGCAGGTCAGGTCCAGCGAGTTCGTGTTACTGGTTGGAATAACAAACGGGGTCGGATTTTCGAGACAAGGTATGCAGAGACAATACGACGAATAGCTGTGACGACAAAATTCGTTCGATTCGTTAATTTAAGAATAAATTAAAATTACAACCGCGCTTTCAGATCAATCGTCCTTCCGATCCTCATTTTCGCCAACCATTTCCTCTTCGTCAGACGGGCATCTCAGTTGCTCCTATACAAGTTGCAGATACAGGTTCCGAAATGGCTCGTATGGCACTCCGAGGGTTCGCTGCCGGCTGTTTCGGAAAGAAAAGCTCTGATGGCAAGGCTCTACGCAATTTGTTTTCGTTGGCCGTGACCAGTTCAGCTTCGCGAGCCTGGCGTTTTCCCAAGGTTGTTCGAATTGGCGTGGCTCGGGAGGAGGAGGGGGGTGGCTGGAGAACACTCGGGTGCGGGTTTAGACTGCGACAAGGAATCGACTCCGAGACCTGCTAACGCCTTTCGAAAGAGCTGCCTACACTTCTGATAATCACCTTTAGCATGCTCTAGTATCTCCTCCGGAGTCTCGGGCGATTGCCGACCTTCGATGTCGTCGAGTTTTTTTGAAGCCGCATCGTAAAAGAACCGTAGGAATTCAGAGCGAAGCAATGCCTTCATCACGGGTTGCCACTTCGAATGAGTCTGGTAATGCCAGCTGCCGTCGCCTCGCAGCAGGATATTTTGCTTTGTATTCGACAAGATTCTGTCCGATAGACTCGCCCACTCATCCATAATGCGTGAGCGCCGGCACAATTTTTCCTGGCCGGGTATCTTACGAAGAAGGATGTCCAGGAGAACCCATACACCGGACTCGAGATCGTCCATGTGGTCGTGGAGGGGAAGCTCTACCTCAGGAGCAGTTCCTTCCGAGTAGAGTACTACAACGGACATGTAAAGTTTCGTCCCCTTTGCAAAAAGTGTGAGCAACAGACTACTAAGGGGGGAATGTGGAGATTGTTCTCGAGACTCGAACGCACCGTGCGATTATTAACCGTGATGCTCTCTACCGGGGCGAGAGAACGTTCCTTGAAGCGAGATGCGAGGTCAAAGTCGATGAGAATGGCGATGTAACGTCCTCTCTGTGGATTCCATTGTCGCATGATGTTGTAACGACTGACGTCCCGATGTATGATATCTTGTTCGATGAGAAGCCATTCGTGGCCTGTCACATGTCAAGCACTGATGAGACCAGAGGATGCAGTCAGTGGGGGAGGGTCGCTACTCACCTGCCGTGAAATCTTCATAGATATATATGAGTTCTTCCAGAGTTTGGAATTGTGAGATGTCCGAATCGTAAGCTTCGTACGCTTGGACGACGAGTAATCGTTGTATTGATGAGCATTCTGTACTGAACGCCCAACGCCACCTGGAGGGTCTGTCTTCGTCCTCCCAAAAGGCATCGTCGCTGAAAGGCTTCGCCACGAAACAACGTCCATCGTCTGATTCCTCTCGACTGAGGCGAGTGTGAATAACCTTTTGGAGCCTGGCCTTGTCGCGCAAAAGGAAGGACAGCTTCAAAAAGCATCGGCGATCCGCCACTGACGCTACCATCCCCTCAGTGCAACGCCCAAACATCATCAGACGAGGCCAGGCGACGGGGAGTTGCGCGTCGAATTTGTAATCCCCACGAGTTACTCGCAGCACGTTAGCACCGCGAGACAGACCCTCGTGAAACCCATTCAAAGTGGAATATGCACCATTGAGGAGCAGAAGGAGGTGGACGAGATCGTGTGGGTTCTCGTGATAATCGACAGCTTGTGAGTTTAGAGTTCCTCGCTCGTCTAGCACGATGAGTTCGTACTTGTCTTCGGACACCAGCGCGCTATAGACAAAACGACGACCAGGTTGCGAGAGCAGAATTCGTCTGGTGGAACGGTGGCGAACGTTAGAAAAAAGAGATATTCGGTCACCACAGTTCACGTACTTCATATAGCTTATCACTTGGATAATATCCTTCTTTTGAAAGGCGCCCGTCTTGACATCGATGCAGGATACGGCCCACTTCAGTTGATCGTCTCCTTTGCAATCAATACGATCGTGGTTGAACGGTTCGAAGGGGAGCGTCGCGCTCTCGACTGTCCGCGGGCCGTAGCACAAGAGTATGTCCGGGGTATCCTTTATAGACTGCTCGGTGCGGGCTGTTAGGGAAGTGAAGTGGTCGTAGAGTCCGAAGTGTTCCTGAATGGCTTTGATAATCTCGATGAGAGGGGGATAGAGGTCTTCCTCTGAAAACCTCTTGGTCTTCGCAGCCTTGTCTATGCCAACCCAGCGCGATTTTCCCTGGTCGAAAAGTCCCGGGTGTTCGTCGAGAAAACATTGAGAATCGCGTGTATCAGGACATATTCGTGTCATCACAGAAACATTAGTCTTTTCTTCTACCATCTGCCGCCCGACGAGCATCTTCATCAGATCTGCATGCTCCTCGTCAACATCTTGAGGCGACTTGTGTGCGAATGTGAACGACGAATGCGTTCCAGAAGGTGTCTCTGAGCTCTTTCCTCGGGAAGTCTGCGGCACGAATTGGCTAAGGGAGGCAAAGTTCTTCGTCATCTCTTCTGCTGGATCAGAGATGGGAGGATGATTCGATCTTGAAGAGTCATCGGTGGGTTCTCCGCGCTTACTGCTGAACTCCAGATTCGCAACACCATTGGTGCGGCGCCGTTTAGTTTCTCGCTCTCCAGACATGAACGGTAGTCGCGAGTACGGGACGTGTAGGTAGGACTACATTAGAGGTGTGGCAGAAAATATAGGGGTGTGCAGCGACACTGAGTCCAACGTCCTATTTGTTCTTGTTTAATTCTGAAGCCTCCCTGCCAAATCATGTGGTTCAGGTGAACAGCGCTAATTATCCTGAACACAACACCCATCTTCATAGTAATACCCATAGCCTTTTGCCCCTCGTTTCACTAGCTCGTTTCAGAGTAGAGAGCGAGTTGAAGCAATTGAGCATGGGCGGTGGAACGAGAATGCCTGAGAAGTTAGAACGCGAGATAGGCCGTAAAGCTCTTGGGCGCTTATTTGGGCGCAACCCAATTCCGTCCCGCCCAGTCCATGTGCTTCACCAGTTCCGCTTTGCCCAGCTTCTTCCGCGACCGTCTCTACGGTCTACCCCACACCATTCTTCTTCTTCAATTGCTCTTTCTCACTGAGTACAAACGCTCTTTTCTCAAAGCCGGTCTACCTATTCATCCATCTTCTCAAAATAGTCTCAAAACTCGCGCACTGGTTGAACGAATTTCCTTCAACTTCGAGCTCTCTTGGCACGACGCGTACGCGTAGGTAAGCCTCGAAGGCTGCGAGTCGCGATCGAACGTGTCACCAACTACTGCCTTTGTACAGAAACGTCTAAATTTGCTGGCAAAGCTGCTGTCAAAATCCACTGGCAGACATCGAATCAAATCAAATCGAATGACAGCCATACATTCGAAACACAAAACAGAAAAGCCTCCTTGTCTGAAATAGGCTTCAATGTATGTATTCCGATTCAGTCCTCCCTCCCCCACATTGAGTCTCGACCGAATCAGCGCGCCGCCATCCAACATTTCCAACCTCCATTCGACCCTTGACACTTTCTCCATAGCTTATTTCTAGTAATCACACATCCGAACATTCAACAACAAGACACCGTCACTCAGCTATAAAAGCCCCTAGTCCTTCTCACAGCTGTCTTCAAGCCGTCATGAAGTTAACCTCTCACTTCAAGGCTCTAGGCATCGCCCTCCTCTACTCTACCCAACTCGCTCTCGCAGCCAACAGTTTCGCCGGTGCAAACGTACGTGCGCACTTCTTCGGTGTTGAAACGTTGGATCCTTACCGGCACACAGAACTATTACATCTACAGCCTCCCAGACGCCGACCGACATGCCATCTTGGACGGTATGAAGGCCGCTGGTATGAAGGTAACGTCTCCCCCTCCCCTCCCCCAGGCTTTCTTACACTCAACCTCGCCGATCCAAGGTCCTCCGTACCTGGGTAACAGGCCACGCAGCCGGCCAAAAAGGCAGCAGCAGTAGCAACATCCCAGACCTCGAACATAACGGTCTCGGTACCTACGACGACAAGATTCTCGATCAAATTGATCAGTTGATGGTAAGTGTGTGTGGGGGTGGGGTCTCGTGCTTTGGAATTTAGGCTAATACGTATTGGCGGTGTCGGTAGGTCGATGCACATGCTCGCGGTACGTTCTCATGTTGCTTTCTCTCATACGTCGCGTGCTGTGTGCTGACCAGCGTTTTTCCAACAGGAATCAAACTTCTCATTGGTACGGATTTGGAGTCTCCTCGTGGTTATCACTCAAGGGCGCATACTTACCTGCCAAACAAAAAACAGGAATGCATGATAGTAAGCTAACCTCGGACGCTTCCTTCCCAACACCTGCGGGCTCTAACATGGACATGCGCGTACAGAAAACTCGCTCCAATTCGACGACAACGACGTCTACCGTAAACAATACGGCGAGAGAAACTTTTACACCGACCCAGGTATGTAAACCCACTCTGTCTTTCCTCTCTCTCTCTCTCATGGAAGCTTACTGGACCAGACGCCATCAACCACTTTAACCAACGCATAACCCACATCATGAACATTCACAAGAACAAACTCCTCGGTAACAAACCTTGGAGTGAACTCGGGGGTTATATCTTTGGGTATGAGGCTCAGAACGAGTACGTTGCCGGTGTCTCTTGTCTCTGGGGGGAGGAAGTTCTCATCCCACTTTTGCCAGACCTATGATCTTCGATCAAGGTTTTTACAAGGTACGAACGAACGAACAATCCCAAATCCCCTTCGCTCACTCCCGAACGCCCACCTAGGCCCACCTCTCCTGGATCTGCAGCACCGCACAACAGGTAAGTCCATACAGCCACATCTCCCAACCTCACTTTCAGGATCCTCACCCCCTCCCTTCCCCCACCTCATCAGATCCGCAACAACGTCGGAGACCGAAACCAACTCATCTTCACCGGGGGAGGCTCAGCAGCATCGAGCGTCCAATCTTTCTTCTTCAGCAGTTCATGCCCAGCAATCGACGTCGTCGCTATTCACGATTACAACGAGTACGTCCCCATGGCCCCCTTCCCCCCTTCCCCCCTTCCCCACTCCACTCTCCCTCCCCTTCTCTCCCCATACCACACTAACACCCCTCTCTAAAGCGACTATGACACCTTCATGACCAACGCAATCTCCCAAGCCCAGTCCGCCGGTAAAAAACTCATCATCGAAGAATGGGGCTCCCTCGTCGGTTCAGGTCGAACAGCAAACCTAAACTCCAACATCCAAAAGATCAACAAGTACAAGGTCCCTTGGTTGTATTGGGAGTTGATCTCGAATCCGGATCCTCATGAAGGGGAGGATTATGAGGTGCGTTTTCTTGTCGTTTTTGAGGTGGGGAGGTCGAGAAGGCTTATGTTTTGCCACCTGTGCCCTTAGATCCAGGTAAACGGTGCGGATTGGAATACGTTGGCTGCGGGGTCGAAGAGTACGGCTGGTCTTACGGGGGCGCCTTTTGATTTTAGTGCTTCTTTGGCTTTGTAGAGATTACATTTACTCGTACTCGCTGTCTGGCTGGGAAAGAAATCATCTTGCTATATGATGCCTACTTATATGTATGTATACATGAGCTAGCTAGTAGCTGCAGCGAACGAAGCAAGAATTTTCAGAAAAAATGTCACAAAAAATCATTTCCCTCTAGCCGACTTGAACGACTGACCTCGTCATTAGTGAACACTTTATCGTCTCATTATACTAGTGACGCGCTCTACCAGCTGAGCTAAGAGGGACAATACTAATCTCACAGATTTTACAGAGATGTATACCACACAAAAGCGCACAATAAACAGATGTCGGGATTCTCCTCAAGAGAAAACCTTCACCCGGCCCACTAGATCCATTGCACCCCAGATGTTTGGGTTACAGCGCAACATCATGATCATGGACTACACCACCACCTCTATCCAATGCCAACCCCACAAAAGGGGTTTCAGCTTGTCCTCCCCACCGATATATGAAGTTCGAAGACCACCCCCACTCTCGACCGTCAACGAGCCCCATCCGGCAGGGAGAACACCCAAAAAGGGAAAAAGAAGAAATGGCAGCGACCTCGACAGCTCAGCAGCTTCTCAGCTCTGTTAGCTCGTTCGGGATTTTCATATATACACGCACACAGCATCGCGCGCGACTTTTCAAGCCTCACATCCCTCAACCAAAGAGGAACCCGGGAGGCTGGGCTGCCCGGTAATCACGACTCGAGGCGACCGTCGCTGCTTGTGTCGAATCATACAAGAAAGCTTCACGCTCCACTTTTTTTTCTACATGCTCTTCGACTTCTCGCCTAGTGCGCCCCCTCCGTAACGTCATCCGACCGAACCACGTTGAGCGCTCTCCCCGTGTCCCGTGTAACGTGCGCGCCGTTCCTGCAATCTTCACACAAAGAGCCGACCGTGCTACGATGTTGCGAATAGTCCATGAATGCGAGGAAACTGAGCTGGCGATGACGATGACGATGCATGGCAGGGGGAGGTTTCGTAGCGGCGGAGAAGGAGGGGAAGGCAGACTCCGAGCAGAGTGATACAGGTGCGACGACCTCTTTCGCAATACAAGCGACAACTCAACTTGCAAGCATAGACTCCAGCCGTCGGGCTACGCGGCAAATCCATGAGTCTCGTCCATGAGGGCCGACTACGTCTGACCCATCATAAGAGTACGCTGTGCACGCCCAAGGTGCCACAAGCGGCGGTCCATCCACGTCTACTAACATTGCGAGTGAGACAATTTTCGATGACCGACTTGAGTGATCCTCGCGGCAAAAACGCTTATTTCTCCCAAAAAGGTCGATTTGTGCCCGAAATTGAACCTTGAGATTGCGCTGCCGGGGTTGTCGACAACCAACGACCGATTGGTGGTAACGAAGGATTCTCTGGGTCGACTAGACGTCGTATGTACGTGGTGACTGCGATTCGTGCAGACCATATAGCGAGGGTGCAGGTGGGTGTCCATGAGATGCGTTTGTTGACGACTAGATGTGATCCTCCAAAACTGCTGTACACGAACTCTATTTTGAACCTCGACCTGCTTCGCCCTTCCGATGCCATCCACAACGACGATACAAAGGCTATCCCAGCTCTGCTCTCGAGAGAACCGGGCCACTCCTCCTGGGGAAAAGTAGAACCTGTATAAGATGCCTCTTTCTGAGACGAGAGGGCTTTCTGCCCGAGTGGCGTTTCATCTACACTGCACTTCTCGCACAGCGCCGCCACGTCCTCTTTCAGAAGTAATAGGGCCTTTTCTGCCCATGGTAAACCCGTACATTAACGGGTACCAAGACCTAACCAACCCCCCTTCAGAGTAGCTGGCCGTCTCTCCTGCGAATAGACGGGGTCTGTCAAACCACGCACTCCACGTACGATGGTCCCAGTCATCCTCATGGGGTCTCCGAACCTCCACGAAGGTATCAAGTGCAATCACCAAAGTCGGCCTTCCACAAGAGAAGTATACCAACTCGCTACTCTCCTGAATAACGGGGTACATATAACCTCATCCAACTCCAAACTAGAGCTTCAAGGATAGGTGGGATGCCAGATGAACTCCGTTCATCTTCCAGAAAACCACTGCCAGAGAGAGTATTCTGAGGAATCGGACCTCTGAGTAAATTCCCCAGCCGCATCGACGCTGAAGACGAGGGATCCCAGCGAACGAATGTGCCGTCGTGTGAGCGATGGTGGTGGTCAAAGGAAAACGGCTCCTGAGGCCTTGAGGCTTAATAAGCAGATTGACCTCAGTTCCGTTACTTAGTGCGGCCCGGCAAGTTGTATTTTCTTTTGTTTCCACAATCGTAGGCCGCTCTGGAACTTCTGCTGCTGACCGATCGATCGGTCCCTACTCCACAACTTTCTCGATGCTTTCCTCTCTACCGGACGAGTTACAGGCAGAATGGAGTTCATGACGACGCGTCGAGCGCATTCATGGTGTACTTCTCAGTAGGTGTCACCGTGGGGTGGTCAGACGGGACCAGAATCTAGATTTATGTACGCTGAATTAATATTCACTTACGGGCGTTATATGGCCCTGCATGAGCTATTCAAAACCTCCGACATGTCCACTCATCCGAATTTGCTGGCGCCAATTGCCACCTTTCTTCAAACGTTGGGCGGCAAGTGCCTCTCACAAGTATTGCACAATGCACATGTGGTCCATGTGGTCCACAAGACTTTGCCAAGACATCAGGCAGACAGGAGAATGGATGGCAGATGGTGGTGCTCATTAGCTTACCGCTTTAATTAAATGAACGCACTGTGAGTACCAAGTAAGTACACCAGTCGGCAATGATCAAGATGATCGGGTTCAGGTTGAACAATTAGGGCTTTAGAATACTGGTCTGCTGCTTATACTACTCCGAGTTCAAGGTTTGGTTGCTTCCGATTGAATCCCTCAATATGGCTTGTGATCTCCGGTGGGCGTCATGAAGACTGAAGTAGGAGACAGGATAAGCGCTTGAGTTCACATCCCCGGAACCTGCAGACTCACCTGCAACTCCATTTCGCGGAACCCATGATCCAGCAGCACTCCGTCGTACGCGGATCTAGGAGACAGCCCTCAGAAACATACGTCTCGATTTCCGTGCTTGACTCGGAGGCCGATGGGATATGCAGGAGGCTCATTGCTATTTGAACAACATTGGAAGCTCTATCGTTGGAAGATCGCCTTCCGCCACAACAGAAAACCGGCTCATCTGTGGGCTGCGTGTGTATGGCTTGCTCAAGAGTAAATTAAACAAGGTACGAACTATTGTTCTTCGTCTCCGGAGATACAACTATAGGCGCCACATCATTGTAGACGGAAATAGCGACCTGCAGCTGCTTGGTTTCGGAGCCAGGACGTAAAACCCTCTGTGACAGGAAGAATACGGTCATACAGCCTCGCCGCGAGCTGCGAACCCTATAAAAACCAGGTCAGTCTTCTACGAGGTTATCAGGCTCAAACCTCGTTGTACTACCTCAGCTCAGACCAAGCTCATCGCCTGCAACAACACCCCCACACAACATGTCTTACCACACTGACACCCCTCTCGATCCAACCTTCGATCGCGATATCAAAGACCTCCACCTCGTCTACGACTACGCCGCCCAAGACGCCGACGGTAATCCCGAAACCTGGCGCTACGAAATGTGGTTTTTCAGCCACAACCGTATCGTCTACGCCATTCATGGCGGACCCATGGCCGGTCGGTACAACTACCAAACCGCCACATACCAATGCATCCGCCCCGGAGAACTCTGGCAAGTCAACTGGCTCGAGGAAACGGGGACCATCGTCTCGCTTGTTTACGACATGAAGAACGATACCCTTACGACACTGATCGGGTTCTCAAAAGGACATTGGGAGAACCCCACCCTGGCACATGGGGATAAGAGAGACCCGGAGGCTTTTCAGAGGTGGAGGCAGCTTGCGGAGATTGGGAAGCAGACGGATAGGTTCATGTTAAGCGAACAAGCAAAAATTGTGGAGAAATTTAGGGGGAAAGGAAGTCTCGTTCCGATTGAGCCTCACGCCGTGACATTGTAGGATGGAAGCTTGATGGCTTTTGGCCATGGCCGGACGGGCTGTAGCGGAGTATATGAGAAATATCGGGAAGTCTGCCCATTCGGACGTTCAAATTACTTTCAGGGCTCTTCAATCTGGTATCTACTAGTGTAGTATTCAAAATGTTCAGAAATCATGAGCTATCACGCGCCGTTTCAGGCAATCTGACCGTCTCCAATGATACAAACGGTATCAGACTTCCTGTCAACGTCGGCACTGGTGGCGATTGATGAGAGAAATTCCTGTCGTGGTAGAGGTAAAGTGGTCACTGAGGCCGCTACTCCCCCTTCTCCTGCTGTAGCCCTCGAACGATTCAAGCCAGCGTCGGACGTTCGTGCACAAGCCAGACGAAGCGCGACGTGAATCTGAAAATTTAGATACACGGGGTGAGCGATCGTCGGTCTTGGTGTATTTTTCTGGGAAGTATGAGACGAAACCGTGTGTACGGCAATGCCGGACAATCTTTCACCAACACCGCTGGGGCGTCGTGTACCTGGGGGAGAAGTATTAGTGTAAGCAGTTGTACAAAGGGAAGCAGACAGGATGCGCACTATATAGGGCTTTGGATATCCAAACACGATTTGGGTGATTGTCGAGTTGGCTTATACCGAATCGACTTAAGATCGTTGGGATGCTGTTTCCAGTAGTAGCCGTAGCTATTAGTCGTTACTACCTTTGGAGAACAAGTTCACGAAATAAGTCTCATGGAACATACCTTGCGAAATTCGTCTACCGAAGAAGTTGCAATCTTGTTCACTGTCAGACAGTCCTCCCGGCCGCTGCTGGCGGCGTCAAGACCGGCCTTCGTGGGTGAAAATGAACAATTGGGTATTTGAGAGTTGGTGCTTCGGAACTGAGTCTGTATGCACGTATTTTCGAAAGGCTGGAAAGGGTTGGAGGGTGACAGTGAGAAAGTGCTCTGGGATTCGGAAAGTGCTTTATCGATATCAACGGTCGGACCGGGGAGCTTTTATCCAATCACTCACCGTATTAAAAAAGCACGAGCTAGGCGTACCAGTGCACTTGACGCAAGGAATTTCATTCACTTGAGTGATAAGACAGTCATGGTGGTCGTACGGTGTCAAGGAGGGCTTTGCCTGAGGGCCGCACTTTGACTCGGCGGATTCTGGCTACGGTAAAGCTGGCGCCAGGTTTCAACAAGCGCCCGGCGTCGCGCCTTTCCACCACTCACCCGAATTCGAAGCTGGCTGCATACTCTGCCTTGCGATAAATGTCTCCTTCACGTCACAACCACCACCGGCAGCATCTACAGGCTCTCTCCCATTGGCAATAATCGAATCACCCTTTTGTTCAAGAGTCCTTGTAGTGACATCATGTATACTGTCACTACAATTTTCTTCAGGACCACGCCTTCGCAGGGCAGCTATTTCGTCGCTCGAAGTCCAAGATGAGCCAACCCTAAATGGATCAGAAATCGGGGAATCGGTTTTGTGCCAGGTGTGTATCTGTTCTAATCCTCACGGCAACCAACCGAGCTCATTTTGATATCTTTGAGCCTTTCAGGCGAATTCATGGGTGACCATAACGTTTTGGAGGATGAATTCAGGCCCCCTCCCAGCTACGATCCCCCACTCCGCTCTCTTTTCATATAGCCTTGAGCATAATCAACGTCCGTTCATACAATACCCACATCAATGTATGGGCGGCACGAAACACGGAGCCCATATACAATGAGCAGCACCTAGAAGACTGAGAAATAGCGGTAGATCGCCATGCTTCGTGACGTGGGACTTTGGTGTTCGGTGACGGGGTCTCGCAATTCAAGTGAACTCTGAAGGCAAGCAATTCAATTGCGCGCATTTCTGTCAGGCAATCTATACTCATCAGAGGGTTTGTCATTGTGACTGTATAGAAAAGGCGAAAAGGCCGCTCATGAATAATTGAGACGGACCCAAACGTGCTGGAAGGAGCGCAAAGAAGTCGGGACTTGTGTATCGTGAAGCGGTCCCATTTCAGTATACGGCGCTTTGGAGGGCAGGAGGGCTCAGGGAACGCAGGGAAGCCGTGATGACAAGAGAAAAATCCCCTGTCATCTCTCTGCACCTTGATTCTATTTTCGTCCCCGGGCCCGTCTATTCTGTCACACGATACAGCGCTGCCGGCATGTTTGAGCTTGACTCACCGCTATAACGGCGACAAACCTTTCGCAGCTACTACCAGTGTCCTACAAGCACCGCCCATCTCCAAAAGCTTCTCTTGGTGAGATTTCTCTCATTCATCCTCCCTCGAATGATGGTGCTCAAACCTCTTGTGCACGATCAGCGAGTAGACAAAAAGATCGATCTGACATGGACAATGGCGTGCAAGGGACGATGACCACGCACAACACCCATACTGGCAGTGGGTACCAGCACAACAACAATGCTCAGGGGACCCAGAATATCCATTACGGGGACCAGGGCGTGAACTTTGTAAAGCATTTCAATACGACCACGCCAAATCGTGAGTTCTGTGTCCTTCATTTACGACCAGTTATGAACTCGAGACCTATGATATAGCACACAAAACTCTCTGGGACGCAGTTTTTGGCATCGGAGCCTCTCATACCGCGGAGCAGCAATTCGAGCGAGGCCAGTGTCTGGAAGGAACTCGCGAGGAAGTCCTGAGGGTCATTCTTGAATGGATAGCCTCCAAAAAATGCTCCCTTCCAATATGTTGGCTCTCAGGCACTGCAGGTGTTGGCAAGTCCGCGATTGCGATGACAGTTGCCAAATCTTGCGAGGGGAAAGGGCTTGTCGCCTCATTCTTCTTCTTCCGATCTGACCCAAAACGGAACAACCCCTCTGCCCTCATGGTGACGATCTCACACGGCCTGGTCGTCAACATGCCTATCGGGGCGAGGACACACATCAACCAACGAATTTCCGACAACCCGACGATATTGGAGGCGAGAATGGAGGACCAATTCCGCGAGCTTGTCTTGAAGCCCTCTCTGCGCCGGATATGGTGGAGACGTGTATTAGCTAGACTTTCGTCGGGGTTCAAGAACCCAGATCTCATCATTATAGACGGCCTGGATGAATGCGGTGACGAATCAACTCAGCAACGTATCCTCTCAACTATTCTCTCCTCGTACCAATACTCTCCTCGCTCCCCTTTGCGATTCCTGATCTGCAGTCGTCCTGAGGCGTGGATCCAGGAGGCTTTTAAGACAGAGGATCTCAATCGAATCACCGAGCGCATCGTACTAGACGACACCTTCATGCCGGATAACGATATAGAGCGATACTACCTTCACGAATTCCGCCTTATCTGCGCGGACCCTAAGCACGCCCGTGTCCAGTTTCCAACACCTTGGCCCTCTGTAGACGATCTTAAGCGTCTAGTTCACAAGTCCTCTGGCCAGTTTGTCTACGCGGTGACTGCAGTGAGGTTTATCAAGCTTGCACACCCCATTACCCAGCTCGGCATCATACTCGACTACACACCCGAAAATTCCTCGTCCAGATCGTCCTTCTCGAAGCTTGACGGCCTGTATCACACCATTCTTTCCCTCAGCCGTGACCACGAACAACTACTTTCCGTCCTCGCGGCTGTCCTCATCCTTCCTGCTCATGCACCACCATCGCCCGACTTTATCGAATTGCTCTTTGGACTGCCTGCAGGAGAGGTGGACATCAGCTTGCGGCCTCTGCACTCTGTACTCAACATCCGAGGTGGTGACGAGGCCATTACTGTATACCACACCTCATTTATCGACTTTCTGTATGATCCGTCGCGTTCGCGCGAGCTGCACATTGACCCAGCTGCTTATCACCATACCCTTGCCCTCCAATGGTTCAAAGTAGTCACTCGAATATTGAAAACGACTCCAAAAATTGTCTTGAATCCAGATGCCGCCGGTTTAACCCCCACGGTTCGCCAACTGCTTGGAGGATGGGTTAGCTTTTTCTTTGCAGACAAACAGTCAACTGCGGACTTGCGTGTCGAGCTCCTTCGGAGGATTTTCTCCTTATTTCCAGAACGACAGTCGCTCCTCGAAGCACTGGCTGCGGTTGCTCTCTGCCCCCCCAACGCCCCCAATTTGAAGCAGCTCCTGGCTCTCAATAAACATATCCTCAGATCCGGACGAGTGCACATATTTTTGGTGACGAAGCTATTGGAGACATGTCGCTTAGTTAGGTCGTCGAACAAGATAGAACTGGAGCCTTTCTTACTGGCTTTCCTCTGTGATCCATCCTCGGAGTACCATATCGACTTGCCGAAGCAGCATCATAATCATGCACGGCGGTGGATCCGGGTGCTCGTACCAAGCAACCAGCCTGCTTCTAAGTACGATTGTCTTTTCTCTCCTTTCATACCTGACTGAAGTCTGAACACCCTCCCTTTCTTCTTTAGGCCTAATTGGGGGCTGCGCACCTTGTGGACTGGATGGGCCGATTTTTGTGGTGGGATAGTACAACCTAGCGATGGGCTATTGTCCGATCTACAAAATTTGGATCTAGTGACCGTCGTTGCTGTTGCAAGCTCTATAGCCCTGGCATACGACGAGCCGCCCTCCACAGTTGCACAGCCCTTTGAAACACTCGTATCCTGGCTGAGATCAGTGGTATGTTCTGACATTCTTGGGGGAAATTGGTTGTATTGACTTTATTTTCAAGAACCCCGCTGTGCCTCACGCCCTCATCAGTCGTTTCTCAAAAACTGCCAAACCGTTCTTAGTCAATCCCAAAGAGAGGTAATGTTCTCTAGCTCGTATCTCTGTGCTCCTTTACAAACGCCATCAACAGTCTCCCGAACCATCGACCAGCAGGATCAACAGACAACAAACTTGACTGCCTCTATCATGCTGTACTCAGTGCCAATCCTGATCATGAACAACTTGAGCTCATACTCGCAGCCATCACGATACTTCCAGGTCATCTGGAGCCGACCCCAGCACACATCGAGTTGTTGTTAGGACTGCCCTTGGAGCAGGCGACTTCGACATTACGAGCAATGTACTCGGTATTGGACATCGGAGAATATCGGATTCGCGTCTCACGTCCGTTCCGGGACTACCTTGTCGATTGGAATAGGTCACGTCGTTTCTACGTCCACATCCCCACTCAAACACACGCCCTCGCAGGACAGTGGCTCCGAAACCTCACAACCGGCAGGGTGCGGACGTACAGGTACGATTTCATTCCTCCTTTCTTGACTCACAAATACTCAACACCTTTTTGCCTACAATATTAGCTCCACACAGCGATATAGCGTGGAAACCGTACACTTCTTCACGGGTTGGATTGGATTCTGTACGTCAATCACCCCAACCCGGGATTTATTGGATGATCTGCGAAATGTTGACCTCGCGTCGACATACCTGGCGGTTCAACTCTCTTCGGAGAGGCAAGCTTGGAACGATGTATTCTTCGAAGTTATACCATGGGTGAGGAGACATGTGAGTTTGACCAACTGTCTGTCGTTCTTCTGATCCCTCGCCGGGTGCTAATACTGAGAACAAGGTCAACATCGAAACCGGAGAACGTGGAGAGGCTGGGAAAAATATACATCTCGGGGCCAACCGTCGTGGACATCTGCCTCGAATCGATGAGCATGATGAGGTGCTCAGATCGAGGGACAGCGTTCATTTCGTAGAGGGTCTCGTGCACAAGTTCCAGGAGCTTCCTAGGCGTTTCCACCTCGATCACCCCCGGGGCGTATTTCCGCGAACCGAGCTCATCTATTGGATCGTCCGCCATACCACGAGCTGCTACTACATTGCTGGTCCGAATGGGTCCCCGCCCAACGCCATCGACGATATATGCTTCACGGATTGTCATTGTGGGCTCTCTGGACGGGGTGTGTCGCGGGATCCAGGACACATTGCCTACCGGGATGCTTGTCTACAGCTCGTCAAGGCTTTCATCTCCCGTTTCGGAGAGCTCGCGCAGAGCGGAAAGAACAACACCATCCGTGACATCCGCGAGATGGGTTGGATCTTCTTAAACATGGTGGAATCGCCGCTCCTGCAACACTGTCGTCTTGATGAGGAGCTGCTTTCACTCTGCTGGCCGTTTTTCAAGATTGTGAAAGGTTGTTCGGCGATGTGGATCAACCCGTCAGATGAAGAGCATGTGAGGGCCAATATGTTGGAATGGATCGAGGTGGGTATCATATTTCTCGGGGTTCTGATTACAGCCCAATATCTTTATCGTGTGATTGATGATTTCTCCTCTCCTTGGTAGACCTTCCCGATCGTGCTCGCTAAGGAGGGAGAACGCATGAAAGCCCAGGTCCTTGCTTTGCCGTGGAAACAGTGGGCACAGACACCAACGAAACGATCTCAACCTGGCCTGGGCTGATCAACGCGGCCAGCTAGAATCAGGGTTCGTCATCCTGATCGCACCTGATGGCCACCTAGTGGTGAATAACGAACAGACCTGTATGCTTCAGACTGGTAATAAGTTCACATGTACAATTAGCATGACAACAGCTGAAATAATACCAACAGGTCAAAGTCACTGATCAGGTCGCATCAGGATGAGTACATTGACTAGACCTCAATAGGCTCATACTTCGTTTCCCGCTCACCCAGTTAGCGTGTACCTCCAACGCTATTGCTCGCCGGAAAGTGACTTTCTACTTCCCCTCGTTGGGCAAAGGCGTGTTTTGGGGACGTCGTGAGGGAGCTTCTCCCTCGGATGAAGGTGGTGCAGGTTGTGGGGGGCAAGTCGGCGGCTATTATTGTTAGTGCGTTTTGGCAGGTTTGGGATGATAATGTGGGGGAAAAGGGGAAGCAGGGGGTGATTGATGGGGAGGCGAGGGAGTTGGAGTTTAGGGTTATGTAGTAGACGGCACTGAATATATGAGTTACCTGGTTTGCAGAGGTATGGAAAGAGACGGCCTTACCCCAATGCAATGTCAGTCGAAGTTCATGTTAGAAGTTTGCTCGACGGCGTCCGAATCGCTTGAATCTTGTAAGAAGCTTTGCCTATGGGCGCTTTGCAATCTTCCGGGGCCGGGCCGATTCGACTGTCCTGGTTTCGTAAAACCTGACGTCGATAAATCGTTCAGCTCTCCTTCAAGCTCAATGCTACTCGTCTATCGCGCAACATATGAGGTCCTTTACATTTCTGCGCCAGTTCTGATTTTCAACACGAGTACTGTGGAGGGATACGAATAACATGGCAGAAATTGGGTTATTGAATTTCTAAAGAACGCGTTCGGAGTCTCCTCGTGAGTCGCATTCTTTTATTTTACTCACCCTGCGCCGTTGACGATAATCAAGCCATAGCAAATAGGTATAGGAGCCCGCATCGATTCGATGGTACCTGGGCTGTTGTACATAGCATTGAACGCACCTGGGCGACTCGCCTTATCTCTCGACCATCACCTTCTCCCCCATCGTCTCACTTGACACATCCCGCCAACGACTCCAATGTCCGTTTTTTTCCCAAACGCACGGGATGTTATAACCGCTGGTGGAAACTTTCACCACGTTGAGGGAGACCAGAACACCTACAACGGCCCGACCACAATCATTCAAGAACGCATCAAGACGCGGACAGAACTCGACGAGGTGAGTAGGGAGTGTCGCCTCCCGAGGGAGAGGAATTGATCCCTTAGTTTCTTTAGTTCTACCGCGTGAGGCGTGGTGCAGTCTGCAGGCAAAAGAACATCTATATCAACAAGTATCCGCGACGATGGGATGCCGGGCATCGGGAATGGTGGGACAGTAAGGATGGGTTGCGTGTTGACAGGACAGTCTGTGCGGCGAGGGTGCTAGATCAACCGGGAATGATGTTTACGGTGATGGAATATGAGGGCCCAGAGGCACGAAAGGTGGGTAGTGAACCAGTGTTCTTCTATCCATCCGGTGTTAAACTCTTACTACAGGCTTTCGAGGAAGACTTTCGGACATTTTCGCGAGCATCGTGGGTGCTCTTCCACTTCTCATCATTACAGATGCTAAGATCACGCCAGGACGTCGGATGTGTGGCAAGTGTATGGCTACAACGATTCAAACGTCCCGTTGCTCATATCGTATAACGGTGCGTGGTTGGACATTTGTCACGGATCCAGTATATCTGATCTTTGCTGCTGCAGAGCTGGTGCCGGTTGCGCATTTGGAGGGAAGTATAGGGAAATGGGGTGAAATGTATCTCAGTAACCTGCACGTAAGTAGTCCATGTAGTATTTGGGTACATTCTAATGAATGAGTTACAGCACCAATTGGGTTGTGATGAAAAAGAGTTGTGGATAGATACCGGGAGAGGACTAATTTGTCGAGGTCCACGAGGGCCATACTCAGGTCTCATTTCGTGGAACTTTGACATCCAGGACCTTCCTTTGACGGCGAAACTTCTTCAGGAGGATGCTCTGATGCGCTTCCCGGCGGGCCTTAAGTCGAAGAGAGCCGATCTTGTCGTTCTCGTGGGCGTGTCTCGTCGGGGTCCCTGGTCTTTTGACGTACACGAACCTGGAGTTTCTCAGCCAACTGTCATTTCAACGTTGACCAACACTCCCATCGCTGTCGCTAATAATGCCTGGAGGAGTAAATGGAGGCTTTTTCCGTGGCAAAAATCGTTGGAAGGGCGCGAATCGCTGGAGGAGCGAGAATTGCTGGAACATGGACTAACTAGGTAGCGTTAAAACAATCATCTATTTCTTTATCTGACATCTTGAGTAGATTCACGCTCAATGGTGGGCTCGCACTTAGTGGTGGGCATTTTTGGTTGGAGTGGAATTGGGATGCACAACAGGCGTGGCTGTCGCAAGCATGGAGTGTTCTTCACTCCTGTGAAATCTCGTTGGAGGATGATTTAAGTGTTTACAGTACGTTGTCGCTCTCTGCCATCCTTTCACCTACTAATAACGTTTCTCAGAGCTTGTCTATCCTCAAGCCGAGTTGTACGTCGACATTTCAAACTCTGAAGTACAACACAGACGACGATCCCAACAACCAATATACCTCTTTGTTCGCCCGCCTCTTCTCGGCCTGCCCCATGACAAGACCTCTTCACTTCATTACTGGTCTTTTGATGAAGGCGGCCAATCTGCCATCCCATGCGACGTCTGCGATGATCTCGGCCTCCCCGTTCAACTCCTTTTTCACATGAACCTTTCTTTGTATTCTTGGTCAAATGACGACTACAAGTCCATTCACCAACATCAACACCTACGAGGTTTCGACCCCACCACCATTGATTTTGCTCATATCGGATTTGACGACAACATCTACCAGCCTCTCGGCAACTCGGATCAATTTAAACAGGCTCAACAAGGTCAATTCTGTCCCGTCGTGGTCATCCACTTGAACTGATTTGCTCATGTAGAGCCTTCGCCTGAGGACGAATCTTTCGCATTGGTCCCAACGAACTTTGGTCGGAAAGGTACCGTACCATCTGATCGATTGTATCGTGTATTCAACCTCATACCTCCAGGATCTGTGACTCGCCCTTCAGAATCGACCAGCTTTTGGTCGACCATCCTTCCGCCACTCTCATCTACGGTTTTCAAGGACTCAGATATCTTGACTGTTGGGTTTTAAGGTGGTTCGAACAGGTGTCTCTGTGCCGTCAAGCGCGGCCACATCGGAATCCGAACCCAGGAGACACCTCTCGTTAGACGCGACTGAACTCAGGACCCTGCTCGTGTTATACTGAGCGAATCATTGTACTGCCTATCGCGAGCAAAACTATTTACACGACTTCCAATACCTAGAGACTAGTCAGATACATAAATCAGTGCCAGTACCTCCGAGGCGTCTACTCAACTATCACTATCGTGCCCGCCGTGTTAGATATCAAGTTACGTTCCAGGTTCAACGTTTAGCCTGCAGATGGCTCAACTCGACGCACCAAGGTCGAGTCGAACTGTATCTTCAAAACGCAATTTCACTCGTCTGATAGAACGTCCGCCCAGACTTGGCGGTCCCTTGCTGTCAACAACAGATAAGGCAGAGCTTCCGAGCGACGGAGGGGTGCCAGGACGGAAACGCCTTGAGAGGGTTCATGGGGTTCACTTTGGAGTGGCGGAACTATGTCACGTCTGACTTGGGATTGGGGGAGGAGGAGGGTCTGTGTTAAGTCATGTTTTTGCTGTGGCTGGGTCTTGTATGGAAAAACTAGAGAACGTTTTTCATGTATCAGAGGGCATCTTGATTATGGGACATAGGCGGTTGTACGACTTACGGGCGTTTAGATCTGAATGGGGATGGTCAGGAAGCAAGGTTAGGATAGCCGGTGTCGAGGGCATCAGTTTCGGGATACTCTCCTTTGGACGCGCCGCGCAGACTCAGAACTCTTGATATGGACGTTGACTGACATTGCCATACAGGCCGCAAGGCCGACTCATTCCGTACATCTGAAAATTACGCAACTCACACATATCCAGCGTCTCGACTTTCCTTCTTGACGAAGTCCATCACTCAGAAGCCTGATTCGCGTGAACTCAGGTCTTAGAGTATCTAAACCAGCGACAACTAGCGACGATGCATTGATTACAGGGATGTATGCATCGCTGCGAAATGATAAAGAGATGGGCATGTCCTCAACGATGAGAGCGACGAGACCTATTCAAGGAAGGCGGTATCGTTGATGACTCTGGCCAGGCGATGTGGTACAGATTGAAGGTCAGATTCTGGAGGAAGGGCGTGAGCTTGACCACTGGTAAGCACAGGAAGGTGTATGCAGAACGTACAACGTACTGAGTACCGAGCCTCCTGCAGTTACCCACGCCGCCATTCCATTGATTGAAACTAAGTCTAGACATGAGTTTGGTTATGAGCCTACGAGACGGCCGTACCAAACGTCGTCTGCACGGCGTGCTGCATCCTTGGCTCGTCTGCTTGGTGCTGCCGCGCATGTCGGGGCCTCTTAACGCTATCCGACAGATTATTTTCGAAGTAGCTTGACAACAGGTATGGGGGACGGTCAAGGCGACTAACAAAAGAGAGCTAAGCATTTGAAAAGCACGCATGCAACCGACGACGACGACTCACCTCGCCGAACTTGACAAGACTGCAAAACTTCTACCTCTTAACAGTCCTCCCTGTCCTCTACTTTCCTGAGGGCATTTCCAGGGTAGCGGTCGCCGGTGGATCGTGTATGGAAAACGATGAGTATACGATGCAACATCGCCGGAGGTGATTATTCTCGGGGCGAGTACTGCGTTGCCTCATTGGGGAGCCTGGGTCTCGATGGTTGTACGAAGTCGTGACACAGGTTTTGGTGGGATTGAGCACTGAGATCATGGGGATGCCATTGAGGCCCAGGAAGTGTCTTGAGTCTGTAGGCGCAGGGGGGACTTGAGGGTCGGAAGATGGAAGGTGAGCGAAACCGACTTGCCTTAAATCCACCGATTGTCTGCTCTGCAGAACGAGCGAAGATCAGGCCAACAACCTCATCTCAAACACCTCCTGCCACTCTTCCCTATCAGGCCGTCGAAACTGCTCATCAAAACGCAGAATCGTCCGGATGTGTCTCTCCAACGTTTGGTGTGAATGTTGTCACTGATATTTCAGATGCAACGAGGTCGTTCCTTCGAGTTGTCGCGTCAGAAAATGGATTGGACGTGTTTTATAGCTGCATCGACCGATGGAACAAGGCCGGTGAGACGTAGAGGGTTTAGTTTGGCTACTCGAGTGGATTTTGAACATGGTGGTGGGGACGAAAAATTATTCGGTCCGAGGGTCCGATCTCTGGCTGAGAACGCCGCGGCGTTGTGTATGTTGTCTCTTACCACAACATGACGCTTTTGCCCTATCCTCCACCTTGAGTCTTCTCCTCCGAGGTCACCTCCCATAGAAGCCTTTACTCTTCTACCAGGCTCTCGTCAAACAATGTGACTCGAATACGAAAGAATTTGATAGATTCTCGTTGGTCCATCGCCCATTTGGAAAATACCTGTGTCTTCCTTTCAGTAATCTGAAGTTGTTTGCTCACAGTCGAGGTCCTCTCACCAGACTTGCATCGTGTCCGGCCCTCGATGTCTCTTCTAATATTCAAATCTCATGCTCCCACTTTCTCTCCCGATTATCAAGACTTCGAACTCGAGCCTTACTCGCCAAGTCCCACCCATGAAACCTCAGCTCAAGGTCCTTGACCCTGATATGGTCGCTTTCCGACATACGTCTGTATGCAACGAATCGCATCAGCTCACTAGCGCATATCGCAATGTCTTGGATCAGAGACACGGGTAACAGGTATTGATTTTTGCCATTTAGTATGGCGCCGACCGAGCTGACTGTACCACCAGCTTATAAACTTTCAAGATCAGTCAGCCAGGTTCAACTTTCGCAACGATGGTAACATTTATATTCGATTATACTCCTTCCGGCGACTTCCTATACCCAACCGTGCACTACTTAAAGCCCTTGCAAAGCAGATAGGATTTCACAACGAAACAGAGGACCTCTGGTACAATCACAGTATGCGTCTCTCAATCTCGTCTCTCCTCACTGGCGCCATCGCCCTGGTATCTCTACCATTGACGCCCGTTGTGTCTGCTGCTGCTGCCCCGGGCCTCAGTAAACGCGATTTCCTAGACCCGGCCAACTACAAGAACCTCACCACCTCTCGCGGAATCACATACAACTATTACTTTTCTCCCCCCGCTAACAACAACGACGACAAGCGTTTTATCCTCTTCGTGCACGGTTGGCCCGGATTCTCGTACGACTACCGCTACCAAGTCGACTTCTTCAGGGAGGCAGGATATGGGTTGATTATACCAGACTTGCTTGGGTTTGGGCAGACCGACAAGCCAACAGACCCAGAGGAGTACAAGTCGAGCTTGATCAGCCGAGATATCGTGGATATTCTGGACGCGGAATCTGTCGGCAACAACGTTGTCGCTGTTGGGCATGACTGGTGAGTATTGAGAACATTCCACGTCGAGCTTCGTAGACTCAGCGTTTGCTAGGGGTGCCAAGGTTGTTTCGAGGCTTGGGAACTATTTCCCGGAAAGATTCTCTGCCTTTGGGTTCTTGGCCGTTGGGAACCTTGGACCGGCCTTCTTCGAGACGCCATACTCGGTGGCCGTCAACCTGGTGAGTGAGATCTCGAATCAGTATCTATGTGTCGAGATGACTGAGCCATGTTTCCAGACGAAAGCGGTACTTGGTTACGAGAACTTCGGCTACTGGGACTTTTTCGCTCGGCCTGGTGCACATGAAATACTCGAAGATCATCTCGAGTCGTTGTTCAGTATAGTGCATACTGCGAACGCAGTCGAGCTGATTGAGCATTGGTCTCCGCTGGGCGCGTTGGAGGCTTGGGTGACGGCAGATCGGAGGTCGGCATCCAGCGTTTGGACTCCAGAGGTACGAATTTCGCGTCCCAATTCATGGATCGGCTTCTAATTACCTTAATATACGTTGATAGGAAGAGGCACACTACCTTCAAGCATATAGACTCCCCAATGCCGTCGAAGCTTCGTTGGCTTGGTACAAGATCGTCGTATCTGATATTGAAGCCCAAGACAACAAGAGTGGGTTTCTCTTCCGATCCTGACTGTGCTGGGGTCTGACAATCGGGTGTAGATATTCCGCCGGAGAACGCTGTGTTGAAGAAACCGGTCTTCTTCGGTGCCGCTTTGCAAGACTTTGTGGCGATTGCTCCGGTGCAGGTCAAGGCGACGCTCGATACCAGTACCAACTCGACTATTCACTTGTACAATGCTGGACACTGGGTTCATTGGGAGGCGAAGGATGAGGTTAATCGTGATCTTCTGTCTTGGATCGAGGGGCTGGAATAACTGGCCACGGATAAAACTGGTTCTTACCCTCAGCTGAATAACACATAGAATTCTCATGTGCCTGCTACTCGTCAATCCGGCGAGTCGTAATCCTTTTATCCATGACACGTTACTGAACATGTGGAGCGTTCAAAAGAAGCTTAGATTCGTTGTTCTTGAGATCTCGAGGTATGAGTATTACGAGGGCGCTCGGGTTATTAGGCTGCCCGGGCCAGAAACGACATTACTATGGAATTCACATCTAGAATGAGACCCAAGGCCAAGGAATAATACCGTAGCACGAGTTTCAGACCAGCGCGAAATGTCAAAGTTGAGTTCAATTCCAATTTCTGGGTTGATAGTTTCCCTAATTGGGTTGCAGTGACGAAGAGAGAACGTTGAGTGGTTGTTGAAGCGGAAATTACAGCGTGAGAGCTTTATGGGCGCTTTCGCAGTCTTAGGCGCAGTCGGATATGGTGCCGCGAAGAACCAAAGTTGCTGTTGTACATCATGACGTGTCTGTCGACCACAGCAATGGACCTGGGTAGCTGCCGACTCGTCTTGTCTCTCGACCGTCGCCTTGTTTTCCCTTTACTACTCCCTCACTCGACACACCCTACTACTTAGTAACTTCAATGTCTGTTTTTCTCCCAGACGCACGGAACGTTACGGTTGCTGGCGGCAGCTTCAACCACGTTGAAGGGGTTCAGAACAACTACCATGGGTCGACAACGATCATCCAAAAACTAATCAAGCAGCGGACGGAATTCGATGAGGTGAGCGGAGAGTATCCTTTCTTCAGGATGAGGAGCTTGACTGTTTCCAGTTTTATCGCGTGAAGCGAGGGGCAATCTGTAGACTGAAGAACATTTGTACCGCCAAGTATCCTCGAAGATGGGACAACGGGGATCGAGAATTCCGGGAGGAGGGAAGGCCTCGAGCTGATAGGACAACCTGTACAGCGAGTATGCTGCAGCATCCAGGAGTGATGTTTACGGTGATGGAGTACAGGGGACCAGAGGCAAGGAAAGTGGGTTATGGTTCAACTAAACTTATGTCATACAATGCTGACACTCTGTCTCCAGGCTTTTGAAGAAGACTTTCGGATGTTTTCACAAGCATTGTGTGTGCTCTTTGGAACTCTTGTTTCTACGGATGCTCAAATCGTGCTAGAACATCGGATGTGTGGCAAGTGTATGGCTACAACGATTCAAATGTCCCATTACTTATATCTTACAATGGTATGTGATTGGACATACATCAAACTGATCCAGCTGATGTGCTGCTGCAGAGATGGTGCCTTTCGCACACTTGTTGGGGAATATAGGGACATTGGGCGAAATGTATCTCCGTACCCTGTCTGTGAGTGGTCAGTGTTACATTTGGATATATGACAATAAACTAGTCACAGTGGCAGTTGGAATGCAAGGAAGATGCGGAGTTGTGGATAGATGCTGGGAGAGGAGTGATTTGTCGTGGTCCACCGGGACCAAAGACAGGACTCAGGTATCAGCACCTTGACATCAGGGACCTACCTTCAACTACCGAACTTCTTCAAGAAGATGTCTTGTTACGCTTCTTATCGAGCCTCAGGTCTAGGAAAGCTGATCGTGCTTTTATCAAGCGCATAAAGGCTTCTTTGCCTTGGATCAATGTGCCTGAACAAGTCCTTCAGCCGACCATCATTTTGACGTTGACAAACACCCCAATTGCCATTGCAAACAACACCTGGACAGGCAACCAAAATCTTTTGGAAGGAAAATTACTGGAGAATGGACTGACCAGGTGGATTTTGAAGAAACTGTCTACTTCTTCATCTGACACCTCAAATAGATACACACTTGCTGGTGGAGACCATATTGTGTTGTGGTGCAACACATCCATAGGGGAGGCATGGATGTCACAAGCATTGAGTGTTTTCCACACCTG
>JANHQD010001982.1:0-45764 GCA_024721195.1 Marasmius sp. AFHP31
ACACAAGAGTGATGGCAGAACGAGAAAGCTCAATGTGAACGTCCGAGTGCCACATCGGATGTGTACGCCTACCATTTCTCACGACTCGACATTCACTCCTTTGTCTCCCCTCACCCCTCTCCCTTCGCCCTCTCCAGGTCCACTCGACATGGACACGGAGATGAACGAAGATTTCCGTTTCACCACCCCTCAGCCGATGCGACCGAACGGTCCTCGCGTCCGATTCGACGTCCAGACCCTTTCGCTGGTGCAACCGACGCCAGATGAACCTGCAATGAATATGACCGACTTCGCTGCAGGAATTGCTGGCGACTGGATCCTGTCGCCCGGGGGAACCAGCCAGCGCCTCATTGTCGTGCCAGAGGATACAAGTCTCATGGCCGAACGCGAACGGCAGAGGACAGAACAGGTCAAGGCCAATGAAATCTTCCAGCGACAGTACGATATTCTGATGGCAAGTCGAGAAGAAGCGGAGAAGAAACACATCGAGTTTATGCGACAACACGGCGAGGGTCTGGAAGATTATGCCATGCAAATTTAGGTTCTATTCCTCGTTTATGCTTCCAACTATCGCTATGCCTTAGTTCTTATGAATATGCCCACTACAAACATGTAAATCGTACTGGTATCCATATAATGCGCCTTATTCTAAGATATTACAAGTCTGTAGAATGTTGCGGTTCGAGTGTAGAGAATACCCACATTAGCTGTAAAATACACAAGAATCCCTTCAGATGTGCTAAATTCCTCCAGGTTCCACCACACAGCGAGTTCCACTATCAATCGTTGCTTCCAAACTCGTCCAAAGAGAGGTTTCGGTGAGCGCCGGTTGCAACTCTGAGGAGTCGTAGATGAATTGGAACTCGCTGAAAACCGGTGGCCCGTCATCGTCGTTCGAGGTCCTTCTCCGGGCACGTCTAGGGGGAACCATGGCAAGAAGCTGCTCTGCGGTGGTTGCAGCATGACCTGGTTCTAGCGACGGACCAAATCCAAGTGAAAGCAATTTCAGCACCGGTACTAAGTCGTGCCGCCCCCATCCTCCGCAGCAGTCAAAGTTTCGAGCACGTCAGCAACTGGAACATGCAACTCCTCATACTCCGCCGGACGGTGCGGCTTTGTCCATTCCATTTTAGACTGAGCCTTGTTGCTGAGATGGGAAATGTCGGGTATGCACGATAAAAGCCCCGCTATAGGGAAGTTCGAGGAAGCGAACTCCTTGGACGTTTATGAACGACAAAGTCAATGTGTCCAGAGGTGAAACTCCTCAAATCAGCGGGTCCAAACCAGAGTTAAGATGAAGGTAAGGGCCGTAACGCTCCTCCAAAAGAAAAAGAAGAAAGTGTCGTACTAGTATCAAAACTATGTGCCCTGCTTATTCTACCACATGCCCGTATAGTAAAATGTTGTGATTCTCACGTAGAGATCGCGTTGACTGTATATACAAGAAATATAAATAAGGTGGTGTGCTCTTTCGTAGTAGCTAAATCTCTACCATGAAGTTGTATGTTCCACCACATGCCGGGTTAGACCACGCATCGCTGCTTCCAGCCTCGCAAAAAAAGAGGGTTCGGTGAGAATTGAGCGTAACTCGGGAGACTCGTAGATGAATTCGAACTCGCTGAGGTTCGATGGTCTGTCATTGTCCAAGCCCCGCTCCGGGGCACATCTGGAAGAAACCATCGCAAGAAGGGCCTCCACTGTAGTCAAAGCACGAGCGGACACCCACGGGGGACCGAGTCGAACTGAAAGTGGTTTCAGCGCCGGTGCAAGAGTCGTGTCAGTTCCACTTTCCGAAGAAGTCAGAGTCTCGAGGAGGTGGACGACTGGAATGTGCATTGCCGATACATAGTCCTCCGGTTGGAACGGTCCCGTCCGTGTCCAGTCTACCGTACATTTGGCTGAAATGCTAAGACGGGAGACGTTGGGTGTGCATGATAAAAGCCCGGCGATAGGGAACTCCGGCAGAACGAAGTCGGTATTCGTGAACGACAAAGTCAACGTTTCTACGGAGATAGTCGACCGTTGGAAATGCGGAGCGGAAGGTTGGATGCCACAAAGTCTCGTTATCGGTGAGAACACCTCCCGGACATCGGAGACACAAACACCGGAGATCGGGAAATATGAACTTTTGGAAGAGGATGCAAAGGGTATTGCTATCATTGACAAGGGGTACTTTAAGGTCGAGCGGTAGAAGGGACGGTAAAACAATTGGGGAGTCGGCTTGAACCGTCGGCTCCGAAAGAGTATAGAGTTTGACTGTCAAGACTTGAAGGTTCCCGAGGTGTGGAAGAATCGCGAATAAAGCATGAGGGGAGTCGTCTTCTAGGACTTCGAGGTGTGTGAGGGTCTTCAGAGGCAACATCTCTGGTGTAGGCAAGTATTTGAAGGTTACACTTGCTAGGGATGGTGCATGAGACAAGGCCTCCTAAAACCAAGAGTGGCCCTGAGAGATGGTGGGTCCGTTAACATGTACACGTCGCAAGGCAGGGAGAGACATCGTGGTCTTGTCGCCCGAGGTTCCCCACTGTATAAACGTTCTGGATTCGAAGTGTCCGGTGAGCTCGAGTTCCTCGCATCGGTAGAATTCAAAAGCTAATGTCTTGAATACACACATAGCGAGGGCAATCTCTTCTTCTGTGCGTCGGGGCCTCACAATTTTTCGAAGAACGACCGTCAGTTTTAGGACATGTGCTCTGGAATTTCGAAGGCAAAGTCCGACTCAAGGTTCGATCTTCTCCAGAATCATGTTACCAGATAATGCGACGTAGAGACGAGACCATATACGGGGAAAGTCAAAAATGATGGCTCGCCAACGCGAACATACGGGTGGCGATAACTTTGTCTGTAGACCTTGAACGCCGATCGCTGGAAGGTCCGACGGTGCAGGAATAGTTATCGTCCGAAAAGCAAACCAACAGAAAGATTATCCTCCAGACCTCCGCTGGTACTTTTCGCATGGCAGAGATTGAGGCCCGTCGCTCGTTGATTCTGGCCACTATTGCTGCCTTCTCCGCCTCTCCCGCTCGTAGGATAGCCTCGACGCGATCCAATTGTGCTGTGTCCTGTTTCAAATATTCTCTTGCTTGGTCGACTTCCGTCCCTGAAGAGATATGGCTCCAATGAAGTGAATGAGGCTGAACTGCAGGAGCTGGAGGGGGCGCGATGCATGGTAACTCGTTCAGGCAAAATGGGCATGCCACATCCATAGTTGCTGGTGTATCTGGAGAAAGCTATAGACTTAAAGTGGATGATTCAATCAGCGCATAGGAGGCGGGTTAGCATTAAGATGGTCATCCTTGAGGCAAAACGGTACCTGGGTGGTGGCGGTCTTTTGAAAGCAATACTGGACCTCGGCGCAGCGCATCGTGAAAATTCCCCGAAATTTCCTTTTCAAGCAACCGGGCGAACTTTAACGGCCGGGGCACAAGACACGTCGTGAACACTTTGTGTGCATGCGTAAAGGCAAAGCTATTCTATTTGACTACTTACGATACTTCTAGCTTTCAGGCCTCACCCATTCCTCGCTTTTCACGCGTCATCCTCCCAATCATCTGGAACATCCACCGCTCCGGGGTTGGGTACTGAGGGAGGCACGAGCGCAACACTGTTCGCATTGGTCGCTACACCAGTCCTGGGAGTGCTAGTAGCCGCTCGATCCGGTGTCCCAGTCCTACTAGGGTTGGCGCTCGGATTGGCACTAGTCGAGGAACCCGTTGGCCGTGCGTTTGTAGGCGGCGTGGGACGTGCAACAACCGAAGTCCATCCCCTAGTCGACGACAATGGTGTCGTAGCAGTCGGGGCAGCAACATTCGGGTTACTAACAGTACTCGCATTCGCCTTACGCCACGAAGGTGCTGACACAGTTCCTCCGCGAAGGTTTCCAAGCTTGCCTAGACTCGGAGCGGAAGGAGCAAGTGAAGCGATATGTGCGGAGAGAAGAGGATGAGGGATTCGGGTGTCGACTCGGCGGATAATCTGAACACTGATTGCGATGCAAAACATTAGGAGGGTTCGCATAGGCGAGTTCCAACTGCTTACCTGCGATGAGGTTCTTGGTCGACCATCTGGGTGTCAAGGCGGTATACATGGGCAAGCTAGAGAAAAGTCAAAAACCGCTTTTTAACCGTTAAGGCCAGAGAATCTCACATCATGTACGAACTTCCTCCTGTCAGGCGGCATATGTGGAAGAACTTGTGTTCTCTTCGGAGAGTTCACGAACCTGCACGAACACAATGTCAGTAAACTCGAGCAGCCTGCATAAAACAATCGACACTCACTCGGTAAAAGCAGTTTCCACAAGGCCCAAAAACTTCATGTTCGCCCTCGCAAACCCGACTAGATCGTCGCTATACGTCGCTTCATTCCCTGTATTCGATCGAGCATCTGCCTTGATCCCCAATGCGTCTGCCAAACGAGCATTTCTCTGAGCGATGCCGCACTCTGAAGTGCACTTGGGTTGCAGTCTGCTCAATCCGTTGGGACTTGAAGTGCTCTTCCCACATCGGACGGCTTGACGAATTCGACCACAGGGACAAGTTACATATACGGAAGACTGACACGGTTCGTCTTCAGGACAGACAGCGGGAGCGTGACAAAGAGCGGTGCAAGGGTGTTGTTCAGGCAAGCTGCACAAGATCTGATTGAGAACGGACCAGAACCCACGATGGAGATGAACACGGACGTACCATAACTTCCTAGCTTTTCCGCACATCGATGTACAATCTCCACAATCACCGGCGTGACAAAGGCGATCACAACGATGAAATCCACATCCCATGAGCCTATAGGAAGAAGCAGATGTGAACAGGCGTGAAAAGATGATAAGGTGAGAGATGCCAGTGCTTACTTTCCGCATTGAGTTCCACAAGACACCTTCTCTCTCACAAGGGAGCACTTGACATTGCCTATTTCCTTCTTTCCACAAGCACAAAGCTTCGTAGTCAAGAAGGGACAGGGAGGACAATGTACATCCTCTGAGTGACACGCATGAGGTGCTTTCTGATGGCCACAAGGAGGTGGAGGCTTGGAGCATGGGAAGGGACACTGTACTTTCGTCCCACAAGGAACAGGAGGCTCAAGTACAGTGCGGCCGCACGTACAAATTAACTAACGAAGCGAAATGAGTGGGCGCTCCTACACACGTAGAAGTATTGGACACGTACCTCCTCAAAGGAGCTTCGTAGACAGGGTTTACAAGGTCCTTTATGGTCCCGCTCCTCGCATTGGTGGTTTCCACAAGTGAGAGTCTTCCCACAGACCAAGTCGCATTCGTGCAAAGCTTTCAAAGCCTCGTCCAGGGCATCCTCGTTCATCCCGACCTTCTTCTTCCCTTTACCCTTCACTGGTGCCGCGAAGGAGGCCATCGGGCAGCAAATACGGTTACACTGATGTCTCCCACAGGCCCGAAGCCCCGTGCAAGGTTTGTCACACAACACCTCTCCCTGTTTATCTTCCGGTGATATCTGACCTCCGCCAGACCACAGATCTCCGCACCTGACCTTCTTCGTCGTAGTACCACACCGACATGGCCTGAGAATCTCGACTGAACATGGAGGACAGGGGCCGCTGTGACAAGGGCTTTGGCAGGGATGGTCGCATTGAAGGATGCCGTCGTGTATGTGTGCTTTATGGCAAGGAGACCCACATGTGGGCACTGGATCGGTGCACGTTTGTCGCGGCGGGAAGGTTCCGTCCGACTCGGTCGCTCTAGCGATGGCTTTCTTCCCGCACGGACATGTATGAACGCGATCGGGTGATAACGGGCAGTGTCGAGGATCATCCTTGTTTGAAGGATGGCAAGGCTTTTCGCAGGGATGAGTACCACAGTCGTAGAGTTTTCCACACAGATTCCCACAATCAAATCCCCGTAGAGCACTCGAGACCATCAGGTGCTCGTCAGAACAACCAGCTCTTTCTGCCTCCCAGACATCGCCCTCTCCGCACCTCCCTTCCCTATCGTGCTGTCCGCACCAACAACGTAGTACCTCCCTCTCCTCGCATGGGGCGCACTCACCCAGGTGACAAATTTTTTGACATTGATGCTTCCCGCAGGCCAAGGTCTTCGAACATGTAGCCCCGCACGAGACAGCCGCCTCCTTGGTTCTCCCATGCTGGTCTTTATTGTCACCGCACTTCACAACGAGAACCCGCTTTTGGACGCATCCACAGACAATCTCGAGGCTAACTTTGCACGGAGGACACGGACCAGGATGACATAGAAGGGAGCACGGATGTGAGCAGGAAGTTCGAGGGCGTGAGCAAGGATTCCCGCAGGAATGAGGTGTTGCGAGTCGGTTATTGGGATGAGGCGTTGAACCACAAAAACACCTTCAAATATCGCGGTCATTATCTATTAGGTAGCAGTCGATAAACAGATAATACTCACCAATAGCCATGAGTCAGAACCTTTCTTCTCCCCTGGCATCCAGGACATCTCCATTCACCACCTCTTCCTTCCTCTCCTCTCGCTGCCCATGCAGCCTTGACGTCGTTGTAACTCTTCTCTGACCACGACTTGATACATTTCAAGTGGAACGTCGTCCAACAGTATTGAGGGTCGTGGTCATCATGTCCAATTTCTCCAGCTTTCTCTTCTGCGATAATGGGTGTGAGCGGCGAACAGCTCCATGTCGGTTGGGGCGGGTGTATGGAATTGAAGCAGATCGGGCAATCCGCATATGGTGGATTGCGCAACCCACGGATGAGATTGGATGTCAAATCATCTTCCTGAGGATCGGGGTCCCTTCTGTAGCGTTCTCGTCGAGGTTTGGATGTCGATTGAGTATCTGAAGACTCGGATTTCACTTCGTTCGATGAAGTGAGCTGGCCACCAAACTTGATTCCTCTTCGTCGACCTTGGCCTGGTGGTCGATGAGGAGTAGGCTCAGATGTAGCCCGCCCTTCAGCATTCTGAGGACGAGGTTTTGGTGGTCTTTTCCCCTTCCCAGTACCTCGCTCGTTTGGTTTCGAGCTCTCATCACCATTTCCCCCTTCTACCGGTTTATTGTCCCTTCGGGGTGCTCTTTGACGTGGAGGGGGTTTAGATGCATCCTTCGCAGGGGGATCGGAGGGTCCTGCTGAGCCTTCTGAAGGATTTGGACGCGGTTTACGCTTGTTATAGGGTTGTCGCGGTTGCCGTTGATTTCGAGTCGATGATTCGGCAACAGGATTCAGGATCGAGGGACTGGATGATCCTGGTATATCCATACGCGTAGAAGAAAAGAGAGCGAAAGAGATTGGCACGAAAATCAAGTTGTACGGTTTGTATATGTCAGAGAAGAAACTAGAAGGATTTATAAAGGCTGGCTCGGCGCACCGCGCACCACCGGCAGTCACGGTGTTCACTTTGAGAACGTGAGTCAGCGGTACCGCCGAACTGCACGGTCGTAATTTTCCAGAGTCAGTGTAAACACAAGTCAGTACGAGTAACTTGAAGGGCGCTCGCGATCGTTATTATGCGAGCCTTATTCGGAGATTACGGGAACTTTTATGCACGCTTATTCCGAGTTCGAGCTCTTGAAAAATGGGGGCAGTACTCAAGTGGGCTTGTATTTAGTGCAAGGTAAGGTAATCGACCGCCCATCCAATCATTCCAATCTTTCTATCCAAGAAAGGAGGTCCCGGTTGACTTCGTCCTTCGCCTCCCATTGAACCCAATGTGCAGTGTCATACAAATGAATGGTCGGCTTAGCACTGGTTGACAACGTTGACTGAATCATCGGTGCGGCTAAGACGACGAAATCTTTCAAATCGACGCCAAAGAAGACCGGTTTAGTCACAATAATACTCTCTGGTGGTATACCTTCACAGACGTCAGACCAAGGCACGTTCGTGATCGAGAGATGAACTCACTTTCACTGTCTTTCCCTTCAATGCCTGAAACCGCAACTTTGTACCATGCCAATGACGCCTCGACAGCGCCGGGGGCACTATAAGCTTTCCTGTAATATGATTCTTCCTAAAGAGACATCAAATAAGAACTAGTCTACCCACCGAGGGAGCGGTCCTTACCTCTGGAGTCCAAATGGTAGAGGCTGATTTCTGGTCACCCTTCACCCAAGCTTCCAACGCACCCAACGGAGCGAAATGAACCATCAGCTCCACCGGATCCGCGGTGTGTATCAAGCTCAACAACGAATCCAAATGACCCAAGTAGTTTATGTGTACCGTCTTGTGCTAAAAAGCCCTGATACCCGAATGATACCCGAATACAACTTTCGTCTGGAGAATCTTCAGTCCTTTGATCCTACTAATTGGTATCCGGAAATCACTTACGGTCTTATTGATCTCCGAGTAAGGTGTCTTGAAATACGCCCCAGGGATGTTTCCGACCGCCAAGAAACCAAAGGCAGAAAACCTTTCGGGAAAGTAGTTCGCAAGCCTTGTAGCGATTTTAGAGCCCCTAATGAGCCGTAGTGAGTATATAAAGCTTTGGTTGCTGAGGGAAAGCTCGTTGACCGAGGCTCACCAGTCATGTCCGATGACGACGACATTGTTATCAATGGATTCAGCATCCAGAAGATCCACAATGTCTCGACTGATCAAGCTCGATTTGTACACCTCTGGATCCGTTGGCTTGTCTGTGTTCCCGTAGCCTAGCATATCTGGTACAACCAATCCATAACCTGCTTCCTTGAAGAAATCGATCTGAAAGCGATAGTCGTACGAAAGTCCGAGCCAACCATGCAGAAAAACGAGAAAGCGCTTGCCGGTGTTGGCGGGCGGAGAGAAGAAGTAGTTGTAGGTTATTCCCCGTGAGGTAGTGGTGGTTTTGTAGTTGGCTGGATCTAGTATCCCTCGTTTGGCGAGATCCGTGGCTCCGATATTGGCCAGAGACATTGTTGATGGGCGCGTAGTTGGACAAGGGAAAAGAGACTCGATTGAACAGATATATGTACCGTCGCGCTTCCCTGTCTTCTATTTATGCTCAAGTTAAACACCCAGTGACTTCTCTCTGAACTTGAAACCCGAGCACATCCAAATGAGAGGTTGGTGATCGATTGAATCGTAAAGTCAGCTTCTCTTGGCGAATTGTACTGATGCACTGACGTACTAGAATCACCAGGCAAGGCCCATCGGTAAATTCTGGGGTGGGCTAGTCACTGTGAATCGCAACCTGGGGCCATGACAGGGATTCACATCCAGAACGCATTCACGGGTTGGCGTCCTAAATATAGACGTGGATAAAGCGCACCTAATTAAAGCCCTCGGACGTTAGCCTTCAGCCAAATCCTTACTCATGTCTGCGAACGCACCGTCAAACTTCAGCCAATGCTCTGACTCGTCCCGCCAACCTTCGACCCCCTGGATCCGCCGATTTGACCATGCTACAAAGTACATGAACTATTCATCTAGCCCGCTTTCTCGCCAAGCCAGCCTCAAAGCGGGATCTGAAAGAGTTGTCCGAAGCAAATCATGCAAGATAATCCGGTGAGGCTACTCGCTGCGCGGCTACAGCTAGGGTCTCTCTCGACAGTTAGACTTTATAACGTCTTCGCACAACAGCTCCAATCGTGAGTTCAGTCCTAAAGGTGATCTCTTGCGGTACTGCACGATGCTGCGGCTCCATCACGGTCGCGGTCATACCGTGGTCGTGGTTATAGTGTGAGACCCTGCGCACAAAGATAGCGGCAACGAGGGAGAAAGACAGGTGAATTGATAGCGTTGCTTTTCAGCAGGACCGAATGTCTCGGTGAAGAGTTCGCCTGATAATCCGAGATAGTGTTCATAGGTGGTTGTAAGGCAACTTCTTTCATCGAACAATCGTGATGTTGAGCAACCTTTTCCAGATGGTCAGCACAAAGACGCGAAGTAAATCCACAAGCACGAACCGTATTGTCCTTGTGATCATGAGTGTCCATGTTTTGTTGTTCCAAGCACAAAGTTGGGGTTTGAACACTGAGACCGGCCAGTACTCGTCGGCCTTCTTGAGTGCACGGGTTTGCTCGTGTTCTGATCCCCAGCGCTATGGACCCGTTGAGAGCCTATAGTTAGGCCCGAAAATTGCCATAAGTATCGCTGAAAGGACCCATTGGGAGCTGGTTGTGGTGTTCGAGAAATAAGAAAAGAGTGTGCGTGGCTGTGCACTAACTCAAGTCGAGCCTTATACAGTCATCCTCCGACCACGCTCTGGGAATGGATGGCCGTCATAAAGAGGCCATGGGCTGCCAGTGAGCTGTTAGATACCTACCTCTCTAGCTCTCCAAATCTATGGCCATGGAATGGAATGGCACGAGCCCGAATAGTGAGTGAACACTTTCCTCCAATGGATTATGTTCCACACGCTCGAAACCTCTTTGACAATAGTCGAGTCAGTCGTTGGTTGATCTGTATTCACTATACCCACTTGGGACTCCCATCCCCACGGGAGACCATTCCTCCGTCATAATTGGGCTCTTTGGCCTTGATTTTGACCGCTGTTCGACGTATCTGAATTACGGATCGCATCAGTTCCTGGGCATATCGCAACCTCGGGGATCGGAGCAAGCTAGATTGACTTTGGCACGGCACAGACAAAGCTGACTGTACTATCAGCTTACACACCTTCAATCTCAGTCAGCGAATTATTTGGACCATTGTCTATTCCAATTTCGATTATACCACTGTCAGCGGCCCTTTATGTCCGACCATGTCCTACTTAAACCCCAAGCCAGGCAGAAAGCAACTCATAACGAAACAAAGATCCTGTGATACACCCGATCCAAGTTTCTAACACTATGCGTCTCTCAATCTCCTTTCTCGCCACCGTCTGTGTCGCCTTGATATCTCTACCACGAGGACCCGTTGTCTCTGCTGCTGCAACTGCTCCGGGCCTTAGTAAAAGGGATTTCCTTGACCCATCCAACTACAAGAACGCGACTACCTCTCGCGGAATCACATACAATTATTACTTCTCTCCCCCTGCCAACAACGACAAGCGGTTCCTCATTTTCTTGCATGGATGGCCCGGCCTTTCGTATGACTACCGCTTCCAGGTCGACTTTTTCAAAGAGGCAGGGTATGGAGTGATCATACCAGATATGTTGGGCTATGGGAATACAGACAAGCCAACGGACCCAGAAGTATACAAGTCGAGCTTAATCAGTCGAGACATTGTAGACATCCTGGACGCCGAGTCCGTCGATAACAACGTCGTCGTCGTCGGGCATGATTGGTGAGTACTGAGAGCACTCCTCGTCTAAGCCTCACGGACTCACGGTTTACTAGGGGCTCCAAGATTACTGCAAGGATTGCGAACTATTTTCCGGACCGATTCTCTGCCTTTGGATTTCTGGCTGTTGGAAATATCGGACCAGCGTTCTTTGACACACCCTACTCGGTGCTGAATAATCTCGTGAGTGCATTCGGAATCCTGATCAGTATGGCTAGGGAGAGTTGAGCGATTCTTCAGACAAAAGCAGTGATGGGGTACGAGAGCTTCGGTTACTGGGACTTTTTTGCTCGGCCTGGTGCACACGAGATACTTGAAGACCGGCTCGAGTCATTATTCAGTCTGGCTCATACCGCGAACGCAGTCGAGACGATTGTGAATTGGGCTCCGTTAGGCGCATTGGAGGCCTGGGTGACGAGTGATCGGAGGTCAGCGTCTACTGTTTGGACACCAGAGGTAAGAGTTACGCGTTTGGTTTGCAGGCCAAGTTTTTCTTACCAAGTTGCTCATACTGCTAGGAGGAGGCGCACTATCTAAAGGCCTACGGCGTTCCCGATGCCGTTGAAGCCTCGTTGGCCTGGTACAAGGTCCTGGTTTCGGATATAGAAGCCCAAGACAACAAGAGTGAGTCGTCTTTCTCCCACGTCGCACTGCGATTTAACTTTCGGCCCTCGGACGTAGATATCTTACCGGAGAACCTTGTTGTGAAGAAACCGGTCTTCTTTGGTGCCGCTTTGCAAGATTTCGTAGCTGCTGCTTCGTCGCAGGTCAAGGCAATGCTAGACTCCAGTGCAAACTCGACCGTCCATTTGTATAATTCAGGACATTGGGTTCATTGGGAGACAAAGGATGAGCTCAATCGCGATCTTCTTGCATGGATCGAAGGGCTAGAATAGATGGCTGTTGGACAGTACTAGCTCTTTCCCACAGTTGAAGGCCGCATGAAAATTTACCGCACTAGTACATACTTTAATAAGTTTTGTTCAAAAATCGTGGGGCGTGATCGCGGGCATGCTGTGTATGAGATTGCGTTCGGCGTTTACGTTGAAGTATAGGCGCTTCTTTTCCAAAACGGCTAGGGACGGCAGCAAGTGGGCCTGTGCTTTGAACAGTCTCGTGTTAGAACTCTTTAGTTTAGTACTTCCGATATTCATATATTCAAGGTAAGCAAATATTAGTGCATTGGGGCTCAAAGGACTCGAATCGTGTTAGACTACTGGCCCGTTCATTCCAATCCTTCGATCCAAGTGAGCAGGTCCCGATTGACTTCATCCTTCGCCTCCCACTGAAGCCAGTGAGTGGCATCGTACAGACGGATAGTTGCGTTAGCGCTGCTGTCCAGCGTCGACCTAATCATCACCGGGGCGAGCACTGCGAAATCCCTCACACCCGCACCGAAGAAGACTGGTTTGACCACAACAGCGTTTTCCGGCGGAATACCTGGCTAGGTGTCAGATCAGAACGGTTTGACTTGTAAGCGAATATCACCTTTGCTATCTCGTGCTTCAATTCCGGAGACTACGACTTTATACCAAGCTAGTGAGCCTTCCACGGCACCGGGAAGGCTATAAGCTTTGAGGTAGACTTCCTTTTCCTAGGCAAGCGTTCAGGTGAGAAAAGAACGGACATACAGAACCAGCCGCGCTTACTTCAGGAGTTATAACAGTCCCATTTGATTCGGACCTTCTATCATTCCTCACCCAGTCTTCCAATTTGCCCACAGGCGCCCAGTTAACGAGTACCTCCACAGGATCTGCAGTATAGGCCAAACTGAACATCGACTCCAAATGGTCTCCAAGCACCTCATGTGCGTCAGGTTGAACGAAGAAGTCCCAATAACCGAAATTTTCGTAGCCGAGCACGACTTTTGTCTAGAAGATCGTTCAGCGAAACCGAGTCTCGTCATTGAAGATGCACGCGAGCCTACCAGGTTGTTCAATTCCGAGTAAGAAGTAGAGAAGAAACCAGGTGAGGTGTTCCCGAGCGCCAGGAATCCAAAAGCCGCGAATCGATTGGGAAAGTAGTTTGCAAGTCTTGTTACGATTTTAGAGCCCCTAGAAGGAGTAAAAGAAAGACATTCAACGCCAGCAAGCGAAGGAAGGGATCGGAGCCTACCAGTCATGTCCAATGACCACAGCGTCATTACCAACTGACTCCCCGTCTAGAATGTCGACAACATCCCTGGTGATCAAACTTGACTTGTACGCCTCCAGGTCCGTTGGTTTGTCTGTCTCTCCGTATCCCAGCATGTCGGGGACAATCAATCCATACCCCGCTTCCTTGAAAAAGTCGATCTGAAAGCGATAGTCATATGAAAGTCCCGGCCAACCGTGCAGAAGAACGAGAAAACGCTTGTCGTCGTTGGCAGGGGGGGAGAAGTAGTAGTTGTAGTTTATTCCGCGCGAGGTAGTGGTATTTTTGTAGTTGGTCGGATCCGAGGCTCGTCCGGCAAGGGCGAAGGCACTAGCGATGGTGGGTAACGCCAAAGTGATGGCGACTTTGGCCAAAGACACGACTGTGATATGCATGGCTCAAAGGAGAGAAACTTTTATCAAGTTGAGGAACCTCGACTTGAGATGACGGTTTATATAGTTGCGCTATGATCATAGATATCCTCGTTTAGCCTGTGAAGTCGGGGCCGCCAGTGACTCTTTTAACAGGAAAACCGAGTTCGTCTGAATTTACGGGTTAGTAAGCTGCTTGATGGTACAGTCAGCTACTTCTTGGCAAATTGCGAGTTCTCAGTTGCAGATGATCATACAGGGCTCAAGGGCAAAATAAAAACGGCTGCATATGGCGGTGAGATTGGGCTTCAACGAGGTACCCTAACGCATCTGTTGCCTAGTAGCGATGTGATTCGTACGCACCGCTTGACTATAAAATGGTGCCATTGAAATTCGAGGAGGAACCTGGTTCAGACTCCAAGGTGTCGTGGGACTTGAAGACGGTATGAAATAAGCCTGGATAAGCGAAATTCTTTGCTTGAATCCTGGCACCCACGTATCGTCGAATCTAAGACAGCAGCAAGTCTTGATGATGTTTGCGGGCAGGTTTTCAGAGAGATCCTAGAAGTCAAGAGATGTTGTCATCGTCGTGCAAATTGGGTAGAAGTGCCAGGCGCTAACCGTCGGAGTAATAATTTTGGTCGGAGAGCCAAATTGGGACTCGCGATTGGAGTTCCAGAAATTGAACTATGTATTCAACACGGATTCGAGCCGTTTGGGTACGCTGAACATTCTATGAAGCCCTACCGAGGGAAAGAACTAGTGTCGGCCGGACTCCGATATATTTATTCCAGTCCTTCAATCCAACCAAGCAGATCACGGTTGACCTCATCCTTCGCCTGCCAATGAACCCAGTGTCCAGCATTGTACAAGCAGATGGTCGAGTTCGCACTGGTATCCAGCGTTGCCTTAATCTGCACCGGAGCGATCGCTACAAAGTCCTGCAAAGCGGCGCCAAAGAAGACCGGTTTCTGAATGACAAGGTTCTCCGACGGAATGTCTACACCTAGAAGTCAGAGCTCAGTACAATGAGGATGGAGAGGCGACCTCACTCTTATTGTCCTGGGCTTCGATATCCGAAACCACGATTTTGTACCAGGCCAACGAGGCTTCGACAGCATCGGGAAGACTAAAGGCCTGTAGGTAATGTGCCTCCTCCTAAAAGGTATGTTGAGATGTTTGAGAAATAATTTACCTGCAAATTGAACGCGGATCCTTACCTCTGGGGTCCAAACAGTGGAGTTCGACCTCCGATCGTTCGTCACCCAGGCCTCCAACTTGCCCAAAGGAGACCAATATTCAATGAACTCGATCGCATTCGCGCTATGGACCAAACTGAACAACGACTCGAGCCGGTTTTCGAGTATCTCATGTGCACCACGTCGGGCGAAAAAGTCCCAGTAACCGAAGTTCTCATATCCCAAGACCGCTTTTGTCTAGAATATTCCTTAGTTGTACTGACCACACTGACCAGGATCTGGGATGGACCCACGAGGTTAAGCGCCGCTGAATAAGGTGTTGCAAACTTCAATGATCCCGCTCCAAGGTTTCCGACGGCAAAAAAACCAAAGGCAGAGAATCTCTCTGGGAAATAATTCCCAAGCCTTGAAGCAATCTTGGAGCCCCTCGTAACGGCGCCAGTGAGTCTACGAAGTTCTGGAAAGGAGTGCACCCAGTCAGTGTACTCACCAGTCGTGCCCCACAACGACGACGTTGTTATCGACGGATTCAGCGTCCAAGATATCGACGATGTCTCGACTGATCAAGCTCGACTTGTACATCTCTGGGTCCGTTGGCCTGTCCGTGTTCCCATAGCCTAGCATATCCGGAATGATCAAACCATACCCTGCCTCCCTGAAAAAGTCGGCCTGGAAGCGGTAGTCATACGAAAGTCCGGGCCAGCCGTGCAGGAAAACGAGGAAACGTTTGCTGCTGGCGGGGGGCGAGAAGTAGTAGCTATAAGTGACTCCACGCGAGGTCGTCGCATTCTTGTAGTTGGCTGGGTCCAGAATATCGCGTTTACTGAGGCCCGTAGTTGCGACAGCTGAGACGACGGGAGCCGATGGTAGAGATACCAAGGCGATGATGCCTATGGCGAGACATGAGATTGAGAGTCGCATATTCGTGGAAGCTTGTAGTGATTGTATCACAGGACTTCTGTTTCGTTGTGACCTGCTTCCTGCTTCGCCTGGGGCTTAAGTAGTTCCACAAAGTCGGGCATGAAGGGGCGCTGGCAGGCCGCAGCAGTATATTCGGATACGGAAAGTGTCCATAGTCCCGCCTCTCGTACAACTTGGCTGAATGAGATTGAAGGTCTATGAGCTAGCTCCGTCGGTGCTGTAAAGAAGTCGATACACATTTTCGGATGTTGCAACACGCGCCCAGGAGCTGCTGCGCTTTGTTTCATACAGCTATACGTCGAGACGAGGTCAACTCGGCCAACGAGCGCAAGGAGAGGCACATACGAGACGGGGATGGTCGGAATCCATGGGTGTGGATGAGTCAACAACCAGCTCAATTTCAGAAGATATTATAGAACAATGCACGCCACAACACACGCCGCAATGAGATGAGTGCAGCTACCTGAGGAAGTGTTTAGCAAGGCGGGGATGATCTCCTGGAAGACAGTATTCAATCGCCAAGTGTTAAGATCCGAGTCTGGATATTTGGGCATCCAATGGTCCTAATCAGCCTCGACCTTCACCGCCGTAACATTCCATTACCAGAGTGTATCCCCAAACTTGCCCCAAACTCATCGTCGCCGTCTTGGGGAAGAGCTAGTCGATCTTCGATTTTCTGACGTACCGTGAGGTTCCGTGAAAATGGCACGAGGACAGATTGAAAAAAGCACTCACGCAACGGGCATCAAGAGCCATACTCGGCTCCCTTCACGTGAGGGAGATAGGCTTGATCTCTCGTGCTTGGAACTGGATATGTACACGTTGGCTGTATAGATCTGCCAGGAACCCAAAAACCCGCTTGGGCGTGGTACTTTCTGTGCTGAGCGTAATTGGGTAAGCTGGTAGATTCCTACTACCATCGACCCCAACATTTTCTGCCGGCCATCGTGTACATTCTCAAGCAGTAGTGGGCCCGCGATTGGGCCCCACGAATTCTCAACAGGGCTTATCAGAGCAGGTTGATACACAGAAGTTCTATGCAGCCTTTAACCGAGGATAGAGCTACTATAGTTTTGTCTAGTGGCCGCCTATTCCAGCCCTTCGATCCAAGCAAGAAGGTCGCGGTTGACCTCATCCTTCGCCTGCCAGTGAACCCAGTGCCCGGCGTCGTATAACCGAATGGTCGAATTTGCACTGGCATCCAGTGTTGCCTTGATCTGCGCCGGAGCAATCACAATGAAATCTTGCAAAGCGGCACCAAAGAAGACCGGTTTCTTCACAACAAGGTTCTCCGGGGGGATATCTACAGCCAAACATCAGATCTTAATATGATGCGAGCTGGAACAAAGCCTCACTCTTGTTGTCCTGGGCCTCAATATCCGAAACTACAACTTTGTACCAGGCCAACGAGGCCTCGACGGCATCGGGAACGCTATAGGCCTGCAAGTAATGTGCCTCTTCCTAATGACATATCAAGATTCTTGAGAAATCATTGACCTGCAAATTGAACGCGAAGTCCTTACCTCTGGGGTCCAAACAGTGGATGCCGACCTCCTATCGGCCGTCACCCAGGCCTCTAACGCGCCTAAAGGAGACCAATTCACGATCCACTCGACCGCATTCGCAGTATGAACCAAGCTGAACACCGACTCAAGCCGATCTTCGAGTATCTCGTGTGCACCAGGCCGAGCAAAAAAGTCCCAGTAACCGAAGTTCTCGTACCCAAGGACAGCTTTCGACTAGAGAAATGGTCATTTTTTCCTACTCATACTGAGCGGGATCTGGGATGCACTCACGAGGTTAAGCGCCTCTGGGTAAGGTGTCTCGAAATAGGCTGGTCCAAGGTTCCCAACAGCCAAAAATCCAAAGGCAGAGAACCTGTCCGGGAAATAGTTCCCAAGCCTCGCGACAACTTTGGCGCCCCTAGCAAACAATGAATCCGCGAAGCGTTGACGAGGAACGTACTCGATACTCACCAGTCATGCCCAACAGCGACGACGTTGTTGTCGACGGACTCAGCGTCCAGAATATCGACAATGTCTCGGCTGATCAAGCTCGACTTGTACTCTTCCGGGTCTGTTGGCTTGTCGGTCTGTCCAAACCCAAGCAAGTCTGGTACGATCAACCCATAACCCGCTTCCTTGAAGAAGTCGACTTGGAAGCGGTAGTCGTACGAGAGTCCGGGCCAACCGTGCACGAAGAGGAGATAGCGCTTGTCGTTGGCAGGGGGAGAGAAGTAATAGTTATATGTGATTCCGCGAGAAGTGGTCAAGTTCTTGTAGTTGGCTGGATCTAGAAAGTCTCGTCTACTAAGACCCGGAGTTGCTGCTGCTGAAACAACGGGTGCGAACGGTAGGGATACCAAGGCGACAAAGACGGTGGCGAGAGAGGAGATTGAGAGACGCATACTGTCGGAGTATTAGAGTGATTGTACCACAAGTCCTCTGGTACATTGTTCTGCTTCCCCTGGGGTTTAAGTAGTGCACAGTCGGGTATAAGGAGCCACCGGAAGTAGGTCAATCGAATAGAGATGACACCATATCCCCAGTTTTCCCCAGACATTACCTTCGCTGATTGAGATTGAAGGTTTGTAAGCTGGCGGTACAGTCAGCTCCGCTGGCGCCGTGCCAAAAGTCAATACCTGTTGCTTTGATCTCGGAAGATTGCGATATGCGCCAATGAGCTGATGCGATTCATAATATACAGCCGTACGTCGGGCAGCGGTCACAACAGGGCCGAGGGAGTCAAGCAGAGGAGGTCGGAGCCGCAGACAGGTGTGAATTAGTCAAAAAACAATTCGATTTTGAAGGATGATAACAATGCTACAACGGGGCGAGTGCAACTGACTAGAGAGGGTTTTGTTGGGAGAGAAATAAATCCTAGGAGATGGTGTCCACTTACTAGTCGAATCCGTGTCGGTGAATAAGTGTGGAATTAGGTATCTCACGATTTCAATCAGCCCCGGCCCTCTTCATCGCTGTCATATTCCATTCCCAGAGCGTGGCCCCAAACTCATCGTCACCGGCTTGAGGATGGGGTAGTCTATCTTCAAATTTACTGGTGGAAACCCACATGAGTACGATACGAGCGGGAGGCAGACTAAGAAAACCACTCACGCAACCGGCATCAAGAACTTGCCATTTTGCGTTGCGTCGATTGTTGGAGATGTCCCTGCATAAAGCGGCGTCAAAGCGCCGTATTGAACCGTCTTGAACATCGTGCGCTGATAAAGAGGTTGGTCAACTTTCACACACGGTGGCGAGCAACGCGAACGTAAATGCTCACATTCAACACCCACAACAACGGTCCCGGAATACCAATCTTTGTCATAAATTCCGTCCCTATAGTTCCTGGATGTGGTGCAAAACTCCAAATCCCGGGATGCCTCTTTGCTAGTTGCCTCGTGATCAGAATGCTCGCCAGTTTGCTGTAGGAGTAGCATTCCATAGCTGCGCCGTTCTGGCCAACTGTTGGGTCATCCAGAGGGATACCGCCAGTTTTGGGGAGTCGTTTTGGGGAGTCGGATGCGATGTTTATTATACGCACAGTTCCGGGAGGGAAGGACTTAGAGGTTTGGAGAAGTAGAGGGAGGAGATGGTAAGTGAAGACGAAAGGACCGAAGACATTTGTGGCCCAACGCTGGAAGGCCATCATGATGAGACTCGGTAGAACAACTGATATTTTGATTGTCACGCACCAACTCGTATCCATCATCAGAGAGGACTCCATTCTCCATCCCCATGATTCCGGCGTTGTTGAACAATAAGTGCAGAGCGGTTTCCTTTCTGCCCATGGGTAGTTCACGAGTCAATTCCGGTGTTGGTTTCGTTGAACACCTTTCTAACAATGAACTCACCGTTTGAAGTCGTCAGCAGCCTCTTTAGCCCTCTGCGCCGTACTTAAATCGAGTTTCAAGAACGCGATCTGCCCAGGGTTGTCTGGTTTGAGTCGATGGATTTCTTGCAATGCTTTCTCGTATTTTTCCTCTGAACGAGCAGCAAGGTAAACTTTGGCACCCTTGGCCGCCAGAACTGAGACGATTTGTTTGCCTATGCCACTATTTCCACCTTGACATGGTTGAGCTGAGCTGTGTGAAGCGAGGTGAGCTGGAACACACCTGTGACTAGAGCTACTTTTCCAGTCAGGTCGGGTATGTCGGATTCGGTGAACGAGTTTGCTGGCATTGGGATTCAGGATGAGAGGGTTACAGTGCGAGTAGGTGCAAGTTTGAAATTGAATGGTGATGCATTCCCATCGTGCCGGTGCCTATTATCGGGTTGTGGGATTGCATTTGAGCTGTCCGTGCGATACTGATGATTCGAGAAGAATGATCGCATCCGAATAAGGTGATGGATGAAATTAAAACTTTCTGAGGGCCATGCTGGTGGCAAAACGTTGAGAAGAACCTGGAACTGGGCTGTGCAGCTCTAAGCTTGCCATCGCCAAGCTGGCGGAAATTCCGGCCCGTTCATCACAAAACACGATCAGTCACACACTACGGTGTCACCCCTTTCCTCCGAGACCACCATTATGTCTTCTCTTTCCCTGCGGCGTGTCCACCAGTCGGTACGCAATGGTTGCCAATACCGTGGCTTTGCTACATCTACTCCGAAAAGTATGAAGTCGGCGTACGAAACCTCCGCTGATATATCTGAAAAAACGGGCTCTACGGCGACAAGTTAGTTCATACTACGCGCACAATTCAAGCTTTCGTGGAACTGACTTACCTGTCGGATACCTGTACTCCCTACCCGATACCCAGCAATACCTAAATCTGCCTGTCTCGCCGACACCGTATTACCCGGCTTGAGTTACCTCAAAGGTCAAGAACCCGTTCTCGCGAAGCCAGACGAGTGGTATCCTGAGTGGTTGTGGACTCTTTTGGAGACAAAGAAGGTTGAAAGCGACGGTACTGGTGGGAAGCAGGGGAAGACACAGAGGAAAGAGAATAAGCAGAGGATAAAGCAGAGGACAAAGGAGAGAAATTTCATGTCCACGCAATAGAGGTCTTTCGTTGGTGAGTGGTTGGTTGTCCTTTGGAAGTTCTTCCCTCATACCTCGGAGAACAGTTCCAAATATCCTTGATAGCGCCGTTTCTATGGTATTCCTAATCCAAGTTTCCTCTCTTTTCGCAAAATACCCCGATCGCCATGGGCTTCCCGCTGTTCGTCTCTAATCCAAGTTGTGGTTGATGATGAATCGATGACGCCTTCTCGACGATCATATCGCGTTTTTGATCGCTGAGAATATTCGTCACAAAGCTCGAGGCTATCCTGCACCAGAAACGTCGTAGCGGTAATACTGGGCCAGCAACATTCTGTGTGCCAGTCGAAGGCGTCTGGTTCGCTTCAGAATCGCTGGAATTACGTTTATTCTTGTCGCTGATAGTCGGATGTACGGTGTCTGGAAGAGCCCTCAGGGCCTCCAACGCTATTTACCCGTACTTGGACGAGGCATCAGACGCTTTTCACCACTGCGAAGGGAGAAGAGATGTCTGCAGTCGTCGGGTTCACGGTCGGCCTCCTCAAGCCAGCGCCAGGCTTTTGTCTCCAATTTGCTTCTGGAGGGCACTGAATGAGGAAGATTAATATTCTCAGGGCAGCCAGATGATTCACAGGGTGACTGAGCATGGATGCAGACGGTCTGGAGAATTCGCAGGAGTTACGACCTACATTCAGACCTTCCACGTAAGTGGAGGAGATAGGCTTCTTCTTTACATAATGATGTCAGCATCGAATACTTCCCTGTATCATTTTCGACATTAGTTCCCCCAGACAATTGTTCAGCGTAATTTCTGTGCATTTACATGCACGAGCAACATCGTATAATCGATCGCACAAGGTTCTCGCACAGCTACACACACATCTTCTCTCGAACGAACGCAACCACCTAGATCCAGCTCCCAATGGACCCTTTCGCTGTACTCGTGATTATCTTTGGGCTCGAGTCCGAGCTCAATCGGTTCATAATGCCGGGTGCCACAAAATAAGCAGACCTGTGTGCGCAAAGAAGGCCGTCCGAATCTGGCGGTCCTTGTTCAATGTTCAACCTCCAACTTTGTATTCTGTTTCGGCACATGAACTTTCTCATCTGATATCGTGGTAAAGAACCATACATTCCCTTCACGACCTTGTTTGTGGTCGTACTAATCACCATGTAGGGCGGGGAGAAAATCGAAAGCTTTCCAGTACCACGACCGACACGACCCCTCCGCTCCCTCGTTCACTCAAACGCGACTGTTGGCACATTGTGCTTTCGATACAAAATGAATATAGACAGGAATGATATGGTACATGCTCATGGAGCTCATTGCAGGCTTCTGGACTGATAGTCTTGAGTAGGTTGCTCCATGTCACGAGAGTTCAATGGAGGAAGACGCCCTACCGGCCTCTATCAACACCATTCCAGTCGAAATCTTGACAGAAATATTCGGTTATATTCTACCAAAAGGCGATGTCTTGGATCCGTCTGTACCTCCCCTCGTCGCCTTCGTGTCTGTGTGTAGGCACTGGCGACAGGCCTCCCTCAACACTCCTTATCTCTGGTCAACCATTCGGGTCACGAGTGTGCAATCCCAAGTGAAGCCGAATTCGGATGCTTCACCAGTGGTTGGAGAGGCCAAAAGCTTGTCCGCTCACCTTGATGTTGGAACTCACCCCATTCTCGTCCACGGATCGCGCACAGTGGAAGGTCTTGGTTGACGCAATGGAAGAAATACTGTCGATTCTGATCCAACAAATTGGCCGGTGGAACTTGGTCGATCTTCAGATGTAGGACCCCCCCAGTCCACTCTAATTCACCGTCGCTCATGTTGCCTCCATCTCTCGGTGCAGCACCGCTCCTGGAACGGGTCCAGATTACCGAAGCTGTCAGCTTCACCGGTAACGCTTCTCTCAGCCTCGTTGTCAGTGGATGAGGAACTTTTTAGGGAGAAATGAGCCGAGAGGGAGCGCCAGCTAAGATATCCACCCCAGGTGCATCTTGCCTGGCGAGCCATTGAGGCAGAACGAGGAGCTCTACTCTTATCATGTACATTACCCAAGGTGGTGGGGTCACGGTATCGCCAAATCAACTCGGGTACGAGAGGATTGAGTCCGCCTGGTACTGGACCGTGACGATGTAATCCCGTCAGAGCAGCGAGGGATGCTGGATCTGTGGACGTAGATCCCGGGAAGCAACCGGGGGGAGGTTCGAGCTTGAACCGGTCGCCTAGTAGCCGCTGGAGACAGATCGATGGGGTAAATGGCACGCCTATGTAGGGAGCTTTGCCATCGAAACGTTGCCTCAACGAGGAATAGTCCACGACGCCATGAGAGGGACCGGATTGATTTTTGCGGGGGAGTGGATGTAATATTCGGGACGGGCAGGGTGCATTGATTGAGGCAGAGCTGAGATCGACACCTGCGTCATGCCAGTTTTATGTGAGCCTTTCGAGCGTAGAACCAGAAGCTCACCTATGGCCTTGTCGACACTGGGCCGAGGGGGTAGCAAGTATAGATTCAGAGTGAACTAGAGAGTATCAAGGTCGTATTCCCGAATGTGAGATGAGGCCATGAGCTACTCACCACAACATATCCAAGGACGAAACCCAGGATAAGCTCAGCTGGACTGAATTGGATCATGGAAGCGTTAGGAGAGTATTAGGTGGCGTTCGACGCGAATCTTCCCTATATATGAGCAGAATAGAACACTGTCACCGCGATAACAATGCCCCTGGTGAGAGAACAAAAAGGTTGCCCAGATGGCTGCCTTTGTGGCACTGTGCTGAGCTTATTGTGATCAAGACTGACCGGAACGCGTTTTTCATGGAATTTCCGGTAATTATGTGCAATCAATGCTATTGTACACCTCCACTCGAGACAATAAGGACTCAGGAGCGCCCACAAGTTCCGTTCTCTCGGTCTGAAACGTGAAGTTCTTGTATTCTATGCCCCCGGAGGAAGTTTGGTGGTCAATGAGAGTAATGTCGGAGTAGCAGCTTGACGCTATCCGTTTACCAGCAACTGCGTCGTTGGAACTTGGCAATGGCAAGTCCACCCGCATCCGATTTAGACCATGCCCACGATTGGTTATACAGTTCGAATTGCATGCTCTTCCTTGTAAGCGGAAGCTTCGGCCTTCGTAATGATGATAGACGACTTTTGAATCTTTAGGTTGCATTTTGGAGGAGAAGTAGGAGGCATTGAGAAACGACGACCTTATGTAATGCGGGCAGATTCTGCCTCCTCCCCTCGCGAGTGCCGACATTGCTCCATTTAATTTGCCGAGATGCTATTTAGAATGGTTAACATGGTTAACGTTGCAGATTGATGCCCCCTGGCAGTCCAGCTTCCAGTGCGGCAGTGCTCTTCCATCTCCTCAATGCCTCTGCCATCATATCAGTTACAATTATGGAGGAGGAACATGGAAGATACGGCTCAGAGGTTCAAACGTGCGTGCTACACTACATGGAATCGTGAATGCAAGTCTGATGTATGAACAAACAGTCCGGCTGTCTAGGCACTCGCCATGGTCATACGTAGCATTGTTCGCAGTCTTCAGTGGATTCTCATACGTGCGTGATGTGTCCTAAGTATTCCCCAACAAACTCACTGGGGAAACGAAGATTATTCTGCACTCACCTATAGGCTTCACCAGTACTTCAACAACTCCTTTCCTAGAGGACGTAGACGTGGAGACGACACCAACGCCAATAAATTACCCTTTCTCTCCACACGAGCACGAGCATGGCCCGCCATTGTTAAAGGCAGACTTCGAGAAGCAGGAAGCGGTGGTTAATGCTTTCAAGGTGCCTCTACAGGTTGTTCGCATCGCTTGATCGCTGATAGAACTTCTACACGGCTAGTATGCGTGGAAAGCCTACGGTACGCAATGATGATCAACTTTGCAGTGCTGCGTCCTCACGTTCTACATCATTGTGTCCAGAGTCTCACGCGTTTGGCTCTGACGAATATCACTCTGTCTCTCATCGCGGAACCAACTTTTCATCGGATGGAGGGGTAGGGTACACGATCGTCGATGCTTTGGACACGATGTATCTCATGGGTACCCCTTTACGCTCCGAGTACGAACGAGCGAAGGAGTGGGTAGCCAATGAATTGAGTTTCGATAGACGGGGTACTTTCATTACGTTCGAGGTGCGTCCTCGGCTACTGATGAGTTTATCGTAATTTTCACCATACCATCGCACACAGACAACAATACGCGTTCTAGGAGGTCTCTTGAGTATGTGTCACCTCACTTCAACGGCAGAGGCCCCCGAAGCACAGATCTACCTTTCGAAGACGCTCGACCTCGCCTCGAGAATGTTCCCCGTCTTCCCCCCTGTTCCTCCTGACACTCCAAAACCCGGGCAGAACCAGGGCGTCCTCCCCGCAAAGTTTGTCAACCTCGCCGACAGTAAAGGATTTCCATCCGGTGCAAGCATCGCAGAAGTCGCAACTCTTCAGCTCGAATTCAAATACGCCGCTGAGTTGTCCAAACTCGCGGGCACGGGAAAAGGAAATGAAGAGTGGTGGTTCGCGGCGGAAAGAGTCATGTCGATTGTCCGGGAAGCACTGAAAGATACCAAGTACGGCGCTGGGGGGTTGGCTCCAATATTTATGGAGTACGCCGTTTCTCTCACTCTTTTCTTTCGTTCTTTCTTGACGTCCTCACTTAGCACGTCAACAGGGGCTTTTCAGGAGAGCTCGGAGATTAGACTTGGATCAAACGGAGACTCATATTATGAGTATTTACTGTGAGTATCCTCCTGGCGTTTGTAAACTGATTGACTGAGTAAACCTAGGAAACAATACCTTCAAACAGTACGCATCCTTACCTCACGTCGGAAGCTCAAAGTAGCGGGGTAAACTGACCAAGTAACGGAATTTAACAGGCAAGAACGGAACCCGTGTACAAGGACGTGAGTCAGCCCTCGTTGTGGTACACACGATCTCAAAATCTTACTTCTTCCCATTTACTCCCCCCGCAGATGTATCGCCAAGCAATGCAAGGCATCCACGACCACCTTGTCAAGAAGACTGCGAAAAAAGGCCTGACATACATCGCTCCCCTCACGCCTAAGCCCGGTCCCAAAGGCGTGATAACTTGGCAGAATGGGAACAGACAAGAACATCTTGTGTGTTTTCTTGCGGGATCACTGATGCTCGGAGCTACGACTGTTCACTCTACTACCGGGAAAGTGTCGGTACCACCCGCACGGGGTGAACTGTCCAAGGAGGGATGGAGAGATTGGAACACAGGCATTGAGCTTCTGGAAGGATGTATGAGGACGCATGAGACGAGGACGTGAGTTTGAGCGTTCTCATCAACTGTACGCCTCAGTTGTTGACTCTCCTTCTCCATGACCTGTAGGGGCTTGTCGCCGGAAATTGCCGCGTTTGGAACTGACCCAAATGACTCCAAGTCAGATAGGGATTGGTACATTGAGGGTAATTCGTGAGTGCTTGATCGACGAGTGGCTTTGAAATGAGAATGGGATACTCACTGTCGATTTGTTCGTGTGTCCATCCAGACGAGGAGGCAATCCACCGTACGACGCTCGGTACATGTTACGGTAAGCGACTGGATTCCTTCCCTTAACTCCGTCAACGTGCCATTCTTGAACTCTTTCCATTGTAGGCCTGAGACCGTCGAATCCCTCTTCCTCGCGTGGCGCCTAACTGGGGATCAGAAGTATCGGGACTACTCCTGGAAGATCTTCCAAGCTATCGAGACGTATTGTAAACTTCCTCTTGATACGGGAGGAGGATACGCGACAGTGTTGGATGTGGATTCGCGCGACGCTGAAGGCGGAGGGAAGGTAAGGATGGACGATAAGCAGGAGACGTTCTTCTTGGTGCGTACTTGCAGTATGGTTTGATATTGCGAAGGGCCGCTGACGGCTGCCTCGTACAGAGTGAAACGCTCAAATATATTTACCTGACATTCTCGGATTCAACTTTATTACCGTTGGATGGTGCGTTGTTCCTTCTCAGCTTTTTTACCCGCTTGACCGTTGGTTCTGATGCCACTCGTTTGCCTGGTAGAAATCGTGTTCAACACCGAGGTCAGTTTTCTTCCGTTTTTGTGGGTTGTACGCTCTAAGCTCTTCAATTCTAAAGGCTCATCCACTGCCGGTGTTCAAACCGACTATAAAGGCTAGATTTACTTAGACCGAAGGGGATAAGTGGTGGAGTTCTCGGGTTATGGATCCAAGCAATATAAAATCAGGTTTTAGTCGTCCTTCGTGCCATAGAACTTCGAAGGCGATTGACATTGGAAATCAAAAGGACATGTGGTCGCTGGGCGGGGAATGGCACGACAGAGGTCTCGTAACCGTAAGCCGGTAGATGTGTTCATCACTGAAGTGCGCCTGTACCCAAGCCACCATGGACAGACACCGGGACCTGCGTACTTGGCAACACAGACACAATTTCTATATCTTTGAATAGTAAGAAAATCACACTCAGAGACCTGGCCTGATTTCGAATAATTCGAGAAAACGGAAACATCGACCGATTATTGTGTTTGTCCGGCAAACGGTTACAACACATATAAAGACTGGTACCAATGCCAAATGGTCTAACCATATTCCGAACTCATACATCCATGTCAGTCAAGCACCTTACCAACCCAACCGGTGAGTTGCGGCGAGTTCACGCTGGGAAGGTCTACACAGAGCCGACGCTAATAATTCTCAATCTTTCCTCTGAAAGACGAGCAAATCCTTCAGGCCACGAAGGTCCTGCATGAAGCATTTCACAGGGGCAAGTAGCATCGATCCATCTCTAATCTGATCTGTGACTTTCAACTGGTGACTTCAGAACTTTTCTTGTTTGGTCTTCAAGATTCATCACGCGTAGAACCTCTTATTGAATCGTTCGTACGAGCATCCATCGTCGGTGGCCAGCTCTACGTCTTTGAATCACCAGAAAGTGGTGTAGTCGGGGCTGAGCTGGCCTTTGGGCCCGGCCAAGTTGCTTTGGGAAGGTGTGTGTTCAGTAATGAACACGACTCCCTTCCGGCATGGTAACTCACGGTATATTCCATTGGCAGTGAGGAACAGAAAGAACAAGGTTTCAACCAATTGATGGACAAAGTCAACGAAGACGTCAGAAGGTGGTTCAACGGTTACTTCGTATGCAATATCCTCACTTCATCAGTTGGAACTGAAGTACTGACGGTCCTCACTCACTTTTCCTTCCTCTGTCGGCGGCTCAGGTTGATGAGATGCTCCACAGCATGCACGAACCAGTATACGGGCCTGGCGTTCAACACGATAATTATCACATCCAACTTCTCGGTGTTCTACCTGAGTACCAAGGAAAAGGCATTGGAAAGGCCCTTCTTCAGCATGTAGAAGCAAAGGTATGTGCCACGGACCCCACGCGCACCATGTAATACCTGTTTCGGGAAAGTCTGACTGGATTGCCAGGCAAAATCAGAAAACCTGGATGTTGTCCTCGAGACACCCGAGCCAGAGAAGGTAAGCTTTGAGCACCGACCCGTTGAGAAAGCATCCGACGTGATACCATCTCTTATCCCTTGTACAGGTCGCGTTTTACCAGAAGATGGGATACGAGATTCAAGGAAACGGGTTTGTCAAGCACCCGACCTTCCCCTCCCCTCTCAAGGTTTATGGACTGAGGAAACGTCTTTGACAACTCGGATCGTTTGTGTGTCGACCTTTCGGATTTCCGTTGCAATATTTCGATTACTCACTATCGAGACATTAGCGAGAAGCGTGCATGAGGAGTAAGTTGATGAAATACACACCACAGCTCACAAGGTCTATGAGTCAGATTCATTGAACGAGTGCGAAATGATCGATATCCTGGAGATGTTCTCGATGAGAGGCCTCGGGTGACCCAGATCTGAGGAACCGAATTCGAACCGGGAACGACCGATGTCGAGGACCTCATTTCCTCGATACCCGTATCCCTCTAAGCCCAGCCAGAAATATAATACTTGACGAGTCGAGCCTAAATTCAAGTTTTCTAATCGTAGTCTGGACACTCGTCCGTCCTACTCTAATCGAGCTAGAGGCTGTTGGACGTCACACTCGACTCCAGAAGAACACCACAACAGCATTTCCGTAGTCCACAACAAAGCAAAAAAAAAGATGATAGAATAATTTTCACCATGCTGCGAACCTATCTACACCACTCTTCGAGTCTATGCAGGCAACTGATACCCCAAATTGTCAGGCTGCGCCAACGTCTTCTGGAAGTCCTTCACATCGGATGCAAGATGTCCACCGAATGCGACGGTTCCGTTTTCCTGTCTGAATTTCTCGATCCGGGCTTCAACTTCAGGCCGGAAGTGGCGCATGAGACCCTGTTGGAGAAATTGGTTAGAGGGCGAGTACAGGAAACAATCGGGAGAGCTCACCTGGATTGGCCAAGCAGCAGCATCACCGAGTGCACAAATAGTCCTTCCCTCGACTTGTTTCGTCAGCTCCAACAACATGTCGATCTCCCTGACGTGTCCCCTGCCCTCCACAAATCGGTTCATCATGTTCATCATCCACGTCGTTCCCTCTCTGCACGGGGTGCATTGTCCACAGGACTCGTGTTTGTAGAACTAGCGTTTAGGGACTATTAGAATATGAGTCAGTTGGGGAAGAATCGAGGCTTACCGAAGCAAAGCGAGCAATAGCCTTTACGATATCCGTGCTTTTATTCATCACGATAACAGCACCGGTACCCAGACCACTTTGCGCATCCTTGAGCGAGTCATAATCCATGAGAACCTCAGAGCACTTGTCGATAGGTAGCACAGGGACTGAACATCCACCAGGAATGATTCCCAGAAGGTTATCCCATCCACCAACGACGCCTCCACAGTGTCTGGTCAACGAATGTCAGCTACCATACCCGTTGTAACATGAGGACTTCGGACGTACTTCTCAATCAACTCCTTCAAGGGAATGCTCATCTCCTCCTCAACGACACAAGGGTTGTTCACATGCCCTGAGATACAGAACAGCTTCGTCCCTTGGTTTCTTTCTCGTCCGAAACTTGCGAACCATGCACCTCCACGACGGCAGATAGTAGGGGCGACGGCGACAGTCTCGACATTGGCTACAGTGGTTGGGCAACCGAACAAGCCGACGTCGGCGGGGAAAGGAGGCTTGAGGCGTGGTTTGCCTTGCTTGCCTGGAATTTTTGTGAGTAAACGCACGCAACGGGGGTGACACCGGGAACGCACCTTCGAGCGACTCAATCAAAGCGGTTTCTTCACCGCAAATGTAGGCACCTGCACCACGGTGAAGGTACACATCGAAGGAGTATCCACTACCACAAGCGTCTTTTCCAAGAAGTCCCGCAGCATATGCTTCGTCGATAGCTTGTTGAACGCGGGAGGCTGGAAGAAAGTTTTAGTACAATCCAATGGGAGAAAGAGAATGAAGGAGCACTCACCCTCCTGGTAGAACTCTCCACGAATGTAGATATACGCAGCGTTTGCGTTCATTCCCCGACCGGCAACCAGACAACCTTCAACGAGCTTGTGAGGGTCACCACGCATGATTTCGCGGTCCTTGCAAGTTCCTGGTTCTCCTTCATCGGCGTTGACTACAAGGTAGCGAGGACTGCAAAAAGATCAGTAACTAGTTTCTGTGCATGTAGACGGTGGTGCTGCCGTGTGCGTACCGTTTATCGTTCTGCCAGTTAGGCTTGTTCATAAAACTCCATTTGAGACCAGAAGGAAATCCAGCGCCTCCACGACCACGCAAGCCAGAGTCTTTGATGGTTTGGATGATCCAAGAGTCACCTTTAAGAAGGATGTCCTTCGTACGATGCCAGTCTCCTCGAGACTGTTGATAGATGGCAATTATGATTCAAATTATGAAGTTGGTGAGCGACACAGTGAAAGAGTAATTGAAGTCAACTAAAACGTCAAGCTTGAGGGATTGCAAAAAGGTACACACCTTGGCACCCTTCAACCCATGATCGTGCTTGCAGAAAGCATTCGTGAAAATCCTATCCTGATCCTTCAATCCCCCATACCGACGAACTGGAGGGTCCGTCACTGTTGCGAATCCTCTCCGCGCGAGGGCGGGGCGAGGAAGGCGAAATGAGCGTGTAGCTTTAGATGCCATTGGAATTGCTTTAGTTGTTGTTGACGACGATGAGGAAGCCGTCCGGAACATCGTTGGTCGTCGACCAGGACGAGGAAGGAAATGTCGTAGACAACGCGGAGCGTGACGGGACGGGAAATTGAGCTTGACCAATCAGAGCTCTTGTTTTGGATTGGGACACCCCTGAGACAGCCTGAGACCGACGGACCGGCTTCACGGCCCGGTAAGTGGTCCATAGCTGCACGCCTCTCACTGAACCTCGCCTCAGAAAGCCCAAGGAAGTTCATCCCGACAATTTTAGCTCGGAGAAAGCGTAGTTTTACTTTCTGAGTGACTACATCTTTGACCAACCAAAATCCAAGGAAAGGTAAACACCTTGGCGATGAGTTAGGAAGGAGTCAACGGAGAAATAGCGGTCCCGGGACCAGGTCGCTTACTCACCTAGCTGTGACACCATAACGCCTGTCACAAGAGCTTACTCATCCAACTTTCGTTGGCCTTACTCATCCCAAAAAAACGCTTATAAGGACAGCGGCCGTCAACACTCCGCCCATCCTTACCCCCCCTCAAGACTCAATCTATGTGAGTTATCGCTCTGATTCGCCTATCTGGAGATTCTGGTGGATTTTGAAAGAATTTGGATGGTTGGATGGGTCGATTTTGGATGGATTAGTGCGAGGAAAGTTGGATGACGTTGCGCTTCCTCTCGGATTCGATACCCTCAAATAACGAAGATTGAAGGATTTGGGGTATTGGGACTGGCAAGTTGGAAGAATAACGACTCGCAAACTCCTTGATCTGCGGATCGAGGAAAGCTTGTTGATTCGTACCTCTGAAATCCCAAAAGAGTCTACTCATCCAAGCTCTTCGTAGCTCTGGAACTGCACCGTCCATTTTTCCGACGAATCTTCCCCTCCGTGTCCCTTGCTCTCCAGCTCTGAAAATAAATAAATGCTGATTTACAGTGTTTCGTCCGACAGATAAAAGTTATCTACAATGGGTCGTCGTCCCGCTCGCTGCTATCGTTACTGCAAGAACAAGCCGTACCCCAAGTCGAGGTACAACCGTGGTGTCCCTGACCCTAAGGTGCGTTTCAAATCCTACTTCCCCTTTTTATTTCCGACCCACTTGTGTTCCGTTTGCAGATCCGTATCTTCGATTTGGGTCGTAAACGTGCCTCTGTCGATGAATTCCCCTTCTGCTGCCATCTCGTCTCCGATGAGTACGAACAACTTTCCTCGGAAGCCCTCGAAGCTGCACGTATCTGTGCCAACAAATACGTCACCAAGACTTCCGGAAAGGATTCGTTCCACATGAGAGTCAGGGTACACCCGTTCCATGTTATCCGAATCAACAAGATGTTGAGTTGTGCGGGGGCTGATCGGTGAGTTTCGCCTGTAGCTCGGCCTTTCGAGTTCCAGGACTCTCGTTGACCCGCCTTGCTTCCAGTCTCCAAACCGGTATGCGTGGTGCCTGGGGCAAGCCCTACGGAACCGTCGCCCGTGTCAACATTGGCCAAATCATTCTCTCTATCCGTACGAAGGAGAACAACGCTGCGACCATCATTGAGGCTCTCCGCCGTGCCCGTTACAAGTTCCCCGGCAGACAGAAGATCATCGTCTCGAAGAAATGGGGATTCACCAACGTCGACAAGACTGAGTACCAGAGACTCAAGGGCGAGAAGCGAGTGTTGCAGTGCGTATCGCGCTCCTATGCTTTCCCTCCTGTATGACCGCCATAGCTGACCACCTTTACCCCTATCACAGAGATGGTGCCTACGTCCAGTTCATCAGGCCGAAGGGTCCCCTGGAGGAGAACTTGCGCAACCAGCTTCGTGCTTAAGCTTGTTTGACCTTGTTCTACCTACCGTAATCCATGTTCCTTTCTTGTGTGCCAATATATACACAGGTGTATGGTGTATGTTATGCTTTCCCACCCATAACTGCATGCTACGCATAAGCGCCGGACCTCCGAGTCGGAGCTGTCGCGGATATTTTGGACTTGAAGCTTAACTAACAAGGACAGACTAAAGCGGCATTACTTCAATGCGCTGGACTTCCCGCGGCACCGCCCCGGTTTGCCTTAGTAGCCTGGCAACAAAGTCAGTGTGTTTATATGTGCTCGTCGCTGATCTCTTTGGTTCTTTTAGAGGTTTAGGCGCACTACCCATTCCAAGATTCGCTGTATATTCGGTCCCTGCCTTGGTTATGGTCATGCTTGTCAAAGTCAAACATCAATCAGCGTCCCAGGGCCTTGGGTGCACCAAGTGAGTCTTTTTCTCTGGTCTTCCGTTCCTCCTTTCGTTCCGTCTGTTTTTTTATCTCTCAATTCCGGGATGACCGGGGTTTGAATTGGGATCCTCATCATTGAGGAGCATCTCCCGTCTTATCATTGCCACTCTCAATCATGTCCTTCCCGCTTTCTTCTGCTTTGACATGTCAAAAGCTCATGCGGCGCGGACCCACGTTTGCAAAGCGTTCCTCTCCATCTGGGCATTGCATTCGGTACTGTCAACGTTCGGGTCGCGGGAGTTGTTCCATCTTTGGTTGGAACTGTCCGCTCTTCGCCACTTGTACAAGCCTACCTGGTCCGCTTTCTACTTTCAGGTCGCTCACTCCCACACATCACTCCCGAGTTCCTAGAGGCTGACTCGTCCCTCTCCATTTGTCATCAGGTCCTGTCTTGCGGCGTCGTATACTCCATCCTTCGTGTCGAGTGTGAGCGAACATGCGTGATGGCTCGATGGTGTCGCGAATTATCGCTGATCATCAAGGGCGTATGTGCTTGTCGTCCTTCGGCTTTCGGCGGAGGTCGCCTCTTGAAGGGATGAACTCAATCTTGCTCACTATCTGTTCCCGTTCCCCGTTTTCGTGCCTTCTCGTTGTCATGCTTGGTCGACAGAACCCTAAATCATCGCAACTGAACTTCTGCTTCTACTTCTATCTCATCATGCCCTTATATTCACTGGACCATTCTTGATACCGTGGATGTTCCGGGGGAAAGGGGGCAAAGAGCAACGTTCTGTGGTTTCTTCCAGCCTATCTTCTTTTTGGATAGTAGTAGTGATACTCCTGCGGTATGTATCATTCGGGTTGGGGGGGACTATACATTTATTTCGGTGACCTAATTACTGGACTGGAATGAAACGGCATTGCGACGTGCGGTCCTGAGTGAATAGATTGACAATATGGAGTGATGAAACTTTCACTAGTGCAATTGAGTGGTCAGGGAACGAGTTCTATAGTCGAGATTGTGCATTGCAAATCGTAGCCAGTGGGTTGGCGTTGGCCCCCCGGGCCATCTCTGAGGCATTCTGGGACAGGTGAGAAAACAAGACGAATCAGTGCACTAGTACCACAAGGGAAATCACGAGAGTCAGTGTACTTGAGTCAGACACCACGGTGGCGTTGAATGGTTTGATCACCGCACAAGTAATGACCATCGTCATATGTTTACCTCGAGCTTATGTAATCTTGCCCCGATTTTCCGTGTGTATGCGGTGTCTTGCTTTGCCTTCGGTCGCCCGTGAGAGGGTCTCAGGCGCCAGTGACTAGCTTAGCCCAAATTTTGACGGGGCTCTCACACTCGCATTCTTTGATCTGCACCGTCATCTTCATTCCCCAACCGTCGTTCCCGACGCACAATTTCAAATTCCAAGTTAGGGTCGCCTTCGGTGGTGAGTGGTCATAACACGTTTCTTATCATCGTGCTCGTGTTCATTTGCCGTGCTACTCCTCGCAGCTCCTAGTTCAGACGTATTCAACCGACGCATTTGGACGATAGGATGGCCTTCGAAGGGTACAGCACCGACAGTGCAGCGGTTCAGGCTCAGGGCGGTTATCAGCAGTTTTATGATGCCTTTGGGAATAACAATGATACCCAACAACAGCAACGGCACCAACAATCTTACATTAGTGGAACGGCAACGAGTTCGAGTGACGGGGGCGGTGAAGAATCGATGCTCGAGATGGGTGGCTTTGGTGAAATGGATATGAGGGAGTATGGTGGTATGACTATGGAGTCTCTGGGAGCAAGCATGCCAGGAATGCACCCCGTTCGAGTGTCGATTCCACAGTATATGTCGAGCACGCCAATGCTAGCTCCTGGAGGCGGGGCAGAGGTATTGCCGGCTGGACTGTTGAATTCCTCTATGGCTCCTCCGCCAGGTGTGTCATGGTACACAAACTCTGGTTTCATTGGTTCCATGCAGGAGTACGTTAGAGCATTATTCTCTATCTGGAATCGCACTCTAATCTTCTTCTTATCATTTCAGATACTCTACGATATCAATTAACCCTCACAACCGACAGGAATCGCAGTCGCAATCCTCGCAAACGCCGTCACAAACAACGCAGTCTCCGTTCGATTATGATGCTTATCCTTCGAGCTCGACGCCAGTCACGGCGTCATCCTCGACAGTCGCTGGGACACCATCGACTCGAGCGGCCTCTACAGTCGCCGATTCAGAGAGCTCTCCTCCATCCTCGGTCCGTTCTCCGCCCTCACCGCGTTCCTCCGCCTCCAAAGCACTCAACCTACACATTCTAAACGGTAGTATCAACCCCGCGCAACCGATTACTGCATCCCAGTTAAGCGCCATCGGGATTAGCAGCACTGCGAATACTAGCCCGCACGCGGGGTTGAATGCGCCTTCTTCGCTCGGCTTGCCCGTTTACAGTGCCTCAGGCTTCGATTTACTCTCAGTTATGGCCCGTGTAGCCACACGGCCCGACCCCAAGGTCGTCCTGGGTCCCGTAGATCTCACGAGCTCATTCGTCGTCGTCGATGTTCGGAGGCACGATTGTCCAGTCATCTACGTCAGCCCCACCTTCTGTCGTTTGACAGGATACGATGAGAGTGACGTTATCGGTCGCAATTGTCGATTCCTGCAAAGTCCCAACGGTCAACAATCTCGAGGCGAGGTTCGACAATACACATCTCATGAGGCGGTTAAACACCTCAAAAAGAACCTCGTCGATAACAAGGAATGTCAAACATCGATCATCAACTACAAAAAGAACGGAGACGCTTTTATCAATCTTGTGACAGTCATCCCTATTCGTGGTGGGGAGCTGGGAGCGTCCGGTGACGAGGACAAGGTTGTTTATCATGTTGGGTTCCAGGTCGACCTGACGGAGCAACCGAATGCGATCTTGCAAAAGTTGAAGGATGGGACGTACATTGTGAACTATACGGCCAATAACCCGGTTGCTATCGCTCCTTTGAACCCGTTGAACCGTTTGTTCCAGCAGCAACAGCATCGGGGACTTGGGGGTATTGGGGCTGGGAGTACGGCGGTGGGGTTAGGATTTGGTGGCGCAGGAGGTGGAGGCTACGGAGGCGGGATGGCCGGAGCGATGGGGTACGGAGGCCTTCATGCCATCAGTGCGAAGGATAGGAAACTTCATGCGATTGGGCAGCCGGTGGTCAGTCAGGAGCTTCGGAAACTCTTGGATGAGCCAGAATTCTTGAAGAGCTTCCCAGTTGCGACGGGGGCCAATGCTGACGCTGGGGCGGCTTCTACCACGACCACTACCACGGCTAATTCAGGGACAGTGGACAACGAGGACCCTGCCGAGTCTGGAAGTCGGAGCGGGACGCCTCCGCCACCAAATTCGAATACGGGGAGGGACAGCCCGCAACCTAATCCCCAAAACAATTCGTCGTCAATAACGATTTCCTCCTCCAATACTACAGTACCCCACGCATCGAGTATGAATCACCCACTCTCGTTGATCCTTCTCGAGTATACACCCGATTTCCTCCATGTCGTCTCGCTGAAGGGTGACTTCCTATACGTCGCCCCCGCCGTTCGCCGAGTGCTCGGGTACGAATCACATGAACTCGTAGGCCAGAGTCTAGTCGACATTTGCCACCCAAGCGACCGAGTCCCACTGGTCAGGGAGTTAAAGGAGTCGTCCAGTTCCGTTGCGGCTGGCGCGGGGGGCGCGGATGACAGTGGTGGCTCGAAGGACAAGGACGCACCAGACGACATACAGAGCCCGACTAACCCTTCTGATCCACATACGCTTATGGCTTTGCATAGGCCTAGGACTGTGGATTTGCTGTTCCGAGCTTTGACCAAATCGGGCAGGTACGTGTGGGTTGAGTGCCGTGGGAGGTTGCATGTCGAACCGGGCAAGGGGCGAAAGGCAATTTTGCTTAGTGGGCGGGCAAAGGAGATGGCTGGGTTGAGATGGGAGGTCGTGAAAGGCGCAAGTGGGGGTGTGAGGGGAGTCATTAATGGTGTGGGGACGGGGGCTGGGAAGGACAAAAATAAGGAGAAGGAAGGTAAAGATGGGCTGGGTAAAGAGAGCAATGGGACCAAGAAGCGGAAGAAGGCTGGTTCTGGCGGCGGCGATGAGGAACGTACGGATCCTGTACACTTGAATACGGAAGAGGTGGACGTCAAGTCAGAGTTCTGGGGAACCATCACACGAAATGGCATCATCCTCGTCGTCACGTCTGGTGTACGCGATGTGTTGGGGTATGAGGAAGGCGAGGTGACGGGGAAGCATATTGAACAGTTCTTAGTCACCGGCGAGGATCATAGTCAATCGGAGCTGGTCGAGGAGATCCGAAAGGTCCGTACTTCCGTTGGGCCAGCACCTGAGTGGGGCGTCAGGAAATCTAGGTGCTGGATGACGCGGAAGAAACAGTCACCACCAGACGAAGACATCGCATCGCAGTCTCAACCTGGACAAGGAAACGCGGTAGAAGTGGAAGTCGTTCTTTACCCGAGCTCTGTGGACGATTCTATCCACAATGCGGAACCACAGACAATCAGTCCTGCAAATGTGATCTATCAGATCCGTGTCGTTCAGCCATCCTTGTCCTATTCGCAGCATCCTCATGTTCAGCCACATATACCGGTATCACCTGTCTCCCCTCATCTGCAAGCCACCTCGCCAGACTCTTTGGAATCCGAGCCTGATGTTCTTCATCCACTTGCAGACGACGTTTTTGAGCCTCTCGACACCAACCGTGGCTCATCATGGCAATACGAGCTGCAGCAATTGCGGTTCAGAAACGATAGGCTGAAAGAGGAGATCAGGGTGATGGAAGGAGAACTGGAGAAAGCTTCTCTGAGCTCTGGGGGTGTAGGATCACGGGCAAGCCTAAGTAGTCCGAGTGGTGGGAGCTTCTCGGCTAGGAGAAACTCGTTGCCCAACGTCATGTCCCCCACAACCACGAACCCTCATTCGCGCCAATCTTCGGGATCCCAGCAACAACAGCACCCGTATATGCAGTATCCCCCGGCGGATACAGGTGCAGGGCCTACCCAATCACATTATCCGGTCCCAGTCCCTGTTTCTATCCCCGTCAGTTATGATGCTCGTCACCAAGGACAGCAATCAGGCTCATCTGAATACCCTTCCCAGCAGCAGGATTGGAGGTCGATGTATATGCCCCCGCCTGCTCACCCCCACACGCACCCACACGCACAGATGCCAGTTGCTATGAACCTGACGCTCCCTCCTCGCTATGCCCAACAGTCACAGCAGAGGTACCAGCTCCCACACCAGCCACCTACACCGTCGTCGCTGAAGAGGGCTTGGGATGCTGGTGGCAATGGTGGGGGAGGGGACACTTGAACGCAAAAGGTGGTGTTGCTTCTGCGTGCTATTCCTCGGATTTTGAATGGCCTTCCCGATGAGATCGTGTTGCGTCTCACTAGCCGCCCATGGCCTCCTTCATCCCGTTCTTCAGGTGGGACCCTTCCACTTCCACATACGTCTTACGATGATTGTTGTTTTGTTTTTTCTTTTCTTTTTTGTGTATCTCGCGTTGATGTGTCGGAAGGACGTGGAAAATCGCCTTTTCTGTCTCTTGCTCTCTTTTACTTATTTCGTTTGGTACTCATATCTCTCGGCACCATACCCCTGAGCCATCGTGGTTGACGCTCAGGTGGAAGTCCCAAGTTTTGGTATATAATACACGGTATGATGACAGCCACATACCTTCACTATCTCGTCGCGTCTCTCCTCTCTCTTCATGTTCTCGGTTTCGTAGCCTTCGTACGTACCTCATTGTAGTTCTACTGCACTATATTTGATGCACTTTCTTAAACACAGGCTCTTCCGGCTCTGCTCAAAGGTCTAAAGTAGTGTACTGTACCAACTGTAATTATTCATAGGCCCGTACACATCTACGCACTACTGTGCGAGATATCGATATCGAAGCAATGTTTATATCCCTTTTTGTCACTGGCGTTTAATTAGCACGTTGACACTGCCGACAAATGATCTCGAAACACCTCGAACGTCTGACCCAAAGGTCCGCCACGCACAATCTTCCACCTTTAACTTCACATATACTTGGAATTGCTCTAGCTTCTCGTCGGCATAGATAACAACGCCATCGAGGATTCGGTGAGCGACTCGGTAGAACTGAGGATCATGGCAAGAACCTCAGTTTGTCGGCGACCTTTGGATTTCAGCCACCGGTTTTCGCCCGGTAAGGTGACGACGCAGGGGGTCGATCCGCTCGATGAACACTCGCAACTGGCCTGTCGAAGACGAGGGTTCTTGAGCGCGTTCTAGTCTGAGTCCACCATTCGGCTCGAAGTTTCTCGTGGATGTGGTAGCATGTGGCAAGTTGACATGGTTCCTCACCAATTGGTAATACGTCCCATTCGTTCTACTTTGATTTTATATTCTCCCCTTCTCCCTTTGTAATTACCGAACACTTTCTCGGGTCCCAGGTTCAAACTTCAACGCTTCAACCTTTGGGCATGGTTTCGGATCCCATCGCATTATGTGTTCCGTATAGATAACCTCCGACTTGTAAGTAGTCCTAGAAATATTCACGCTGACTAAAAAACATCCTTTCGTTTTGTGGCAGCCTACATCCATAATTACAAGGCTTTATATATGAACACAAAACGAGGAGTGTACTATGGAATGATCGCGAACCCTCTTGACCTTTACATGGTACGACATGATTGGGATTGCCTATGGTACATGGCTCGGGTCAACAGCGAGAGACTTCCCTGGTGATAAGTAACGGCCCACAAACAAGAACTGAGACCTATTGAAAAAAAGAATGAGGCAAGGTAAGCACAAGAAGAGTCCAAGAGTTCTAGAATACGCACCATCAGGTGGAGCGACCCAGCACAAACACTCTTCGAAAAGAGAAAGGGTAGAAAAAATTGACACAGCAGACAAAGAGTAGTCTGAATCGAGTTACACAACAAGCCTCCTGTTCGCGACGCAGGAGACTCGCATGTACCGCGAAGTGCACTAAAGGACGGAACTCATTCCAATCCTCCTCCTGTGAAACTCTACACCGACATTGCACACCAACGCGTGGACTACAATGTAATGGAACCGATGTCTGTTCCCGTCCGGCTCGGTATGTAATCGCTGCGAACGCTCGAGCTCGTGCATGAACGTACGGGATCCCGTGAACCGACAGGGGACTGCATAGAAGATAGCATTGAGCAATAAGGCGGACTGTGCGCCGATGACCGTCTGAGGCCGTAGAAGAGCAGTGTGTGACCCGCCTGTGGCCTGAACATGGAAAGTAGGAGCAGTAGCGACCGAGGGACATGATGGGAAGCATCAGAGCATTTAAGCATTGATAATGGCCGAGAAGGGTTCAACGGTTGAGGGTCGTCCAGTAGAACGACCAGGAAAGGACTAACGGCTGCTGATGCCGCACAGTGTATATCCAATCCCGCCTTCAACAAAGAAGTCCTCCGAAGTAGAAGAAGGAAAGAGAGAGAATGACCGCCCAATCTTCGCAACGAGTTCCAACCATGGTTCTACCATACCCTCATATCTTCAGGCTAAAAAGGAGACCCAGGGGTTTTCTGATACGTTGCTTGACTAGTTAAAGCCAGGCCCAGCAAGAGCCAATCGAGGAAGCATTGATACTCAGACCTTAGCCCACTCGCAATGAAAGGGTGCCGAAGCACCCTGTACGGAACGAGTATCGCGGCTTTCAGCCTGCTGTGGTGGTAAAGAAGAAAGCGGTCAAGACAAAGCAATTGTCTCATAGCACGTTCATTTAGGGCAGGTCAACCTGACATTGACGCCCAGCGTAAGCGCTCACTGCTTTCCAAAGTTTTCGACGTGCCTTTTGACGCTCATCGAGCCAGAAAAATGTTACGAGTCGTGTAAGTGTTCTCAGAAATGCTCTTCATTCTCTGCTAACATCACAGTCCAGGAAACCAAAAAATGCGAGGTCAAAACGTGCACTTGAAGCGAGAGAGCCGAAGGAGATCGAGGATGCACGAACCGCAATTTTCGTGAAGGGCACGCACGCCGGAGAGGTCGTTAATAATGTCATGAAGGATCTGGTGAGTCCCTGTCATGTCCCGAGACTGGTCTCCCCCTTATTTCTGTTCAGATGGCCTTGAAAAGACCAGATGCGATCTCTTTCACGAAGAAAAATGTCATCCATCCATTTGAAGTCACCGATACCGCCTCAGGGTCTTCTTCTGCACAATCGTTCGAGTTCTGGTCTGCGAAGAACGACGCATCACTGTTTGCCTTCGGACATAGCACAAAAAAGCGACCGAACGGATTGACATTCGTTCGCATGTACGATGGAAAAGTACTTGATATGGTGGAGGTAGGCATAGAGAAATTCGTGAGCATGAATGATATCAAGGTGCGCTTTCAGCATCTCTATTCAGTATCGCCCCTCATGTTTCTCTCAGTCCCCGAAATCAACGCCGGGGCACAAACCGCTGATGCATTTCGCATCAGAACTCTTCGAGACCCACCCACGGTTCATGCAACTAAAATCAATGCTCATGTCCTTCTTCAACGGCGAAGAAATCGAGTCGATATATCTCACTGGGATCGAGCATGTCATCAGCGTGTCGTGTGCACCAACACCTGCAACACTCAACACTGCTTCGACATCGCAAGATGCTACTTCGTTGCCCAAGGTGCACATACGAGCCTACACCACCAAATTACTCTCCTCCGGAACTCGTATTCCCCGTGTCGAACTGGTTGAAATGGGTCCTTCAATAGACCTTGCTCTTCGTCGGCATGCAGAACCCGACGCAGCTATACTCAAGCTTGCCCTCAAACGGCCCAAGCTCAAAAAGACCGATATCGAGAAGGGATTGGGTAAGAAGAGGAAGAACATGGAGGTTGATGAGATGGGAGATCTCAGAGGTCGTGTACACGTTGGCAAGCAGGACCTCCACAAACTGCAGACACGGAAGATGAAGGGATTGAAGGGTGGTGCATTCGATGCCGAGGACAGCGAGGACGCGCCCACAAAAAGGAGGAAAACTTCCTAGATTGTCCTCATCGCGCACTGTACATAGCTTGTATATGTATTTGATGTCCCCTGTCATTATCACGAACTCGGTATCCGTGACTCAGCAATCGTCTTCATGACTGAAGTTGAGTGTAATACTCCATATATTGAGATGAGTCGCAATAGGTCGCGCTCTGACTACCTTGATAACTTACCATGACCTCTGAAATAACCGAGCCGGCTACGACTCTTCCACAACCTTCACAACCTCAATCTTCAAATTCTTCTCAATCACAGAAGAAGAACAACAAGAAGGGAGATGCGTCTAATTCGAATAAAAAACCTACCCAAAACCAGCCATCGTCGAAATTGAGAGGGCTACCTAAAGATTCTCCCGAAGTACGGATATCGAAGACGCTATCCTGGCTACTTCGACATGGTGCACAAAGTGAAGGACTTCCTATGCGTCCAGACGGATATGTCAAGGTTACCGATCTGGTATGTGTCGAGTTTCTATTTGAGAGATTGACCTATTCTTCACATGTCCTTTAGTTGCGCAACCCGAAACTTGCGTCTCAAGAGGTCGATCTTGTTGGTGTGCAGGCGATCGTGCAGGCAGATGCTAAACAACGATATAGTCTTATAAGTGAGAAGGATGGATCTGGCTCGGACGAGTGGTGGATCAAAGCTAATCAGGGGCATTCTATCAAGGTGAGTATCTGAACGTTTTATGTCCCGCTCAGACGTTCAAAAGGACAAACAACGTACTTCGCTGAATACAGGAAGTCAAGATAGAGCTCCAACCTGTTCTTTCAGCATCAGATATTCCGTCAGGAACAGCGGTTCATGGAACCAACAAGAAGGCCTGGGACGCCATATGTACGATCCTCAAATGTTCTCAGCTCATACCGTTCGACTGACGAAACTTCTGGCTGCTAGCGAAACAGGGCCTCTCAAAGATGAAGCGAAATCACATACATCTTGCTCAGGGACTTTCTGGGCAAGCTATCAGCGGTACGTCTTCATTTGTCGTATCGCAGCCCGTGTAACGAATGCTTCCTTACAGGCATGCGCAAGACCGCGACAGTGTTCATTTACATCAACGTGCCGCTGGCCTTGTCAGAAGGAGTGAAATTCTTCCTTTCTGATAACGGTGTAGTCTTGACCGAGGGTGACGACAAGGGCTTCCTGAGTACGCGATACTTTGAGAAGGTCGAAGTCAGAGAGAAGGACAATGTGCAGACTCTGGATGGGTGGGAGCCGAAAGCAGACGCGCCGAAAACTGTTGGAGGTACGTCTGGCGAAGCTCAGGGTGCATCTGCGAGGACTATTTTGAAAGTTGATCCAACGAGCGAACAGCTCCAGGAGAAGCTAGAAGATGTACATCTAACATGACAATACTCTGGCATTGTATTTCACTAGCACAGCGACCGAAGCTCTCTGAGAGAAAACAAAACTTACACTTTGAATACCCGCGTAAAGCTAACTGTGCCGCTTGCTTCCACTAATTTGGGAGCGTGGACCTGCGTTACACCCCATCGAGTTTCGCAATCTGAACGGCACTCGAAATAAGCCTTGGAATCCTTCCTCACGGCTACCTCCATGGTCATTAGAATATCACAATCATTGAAGGGAAAGCAGCCACCGCGTACCAACACTCAGCGCTCACGATAGCATGTATCCCTCGTCTCAGCCCGGTAACAGAGAGGAACGGGAGCATTCCTCTTGGCCAGGTAGATATTGACATATCGTCGAACAATCTTATGGCGGTCGCCACGTCGAAAACGTCCTGGGGATGCTTGAAGTGAAGGTCGAACGATGGGCGCTTCAAGTGGCAAACCTGGAACGGAAGCCTTGGGGGAGCATCATGGAAGAAAGAAAGCAGCTTATCGATGCTATATGATGATTGAACATACATTTTTACCCTCTGGAATCCTTACACTGAAGACCTCCTTTCTTGGAATAGGACCCCAGGATAGGGTAAAGCTCGATTTCGGTGGCTGGTCTGCTTTCTCCGAAACACGATGTGGTATTTAAGAGCTTGTGCGCTCAGCCAGATCCACATTTCAGTGACGAAGTGGTGGCAGGTGCGAACCAGACTCCGTTGACACAGATACATAACGGCCAGAATCGCCGACCTCGCGTTTTCAGACTCCAGAATTGGCTACGTGTGTCGGTTATCTCTGCCCTTGCTCCGCTCACGGAGTGCGGAGAAGTTGGCAGCCAGTCCCCAGTTTCCGCGCGCATATCAAGTATGAGCACTCCCTGTCCGTTTCCAGCCGCGTTGTTTCGACACATGCTTCGACGTGCGGGCCTGGGTTCTGGAACTTTTCCGTTCCATGATTCTACGTCAAGGTCCAAGATGAGAGAACTTTGGCTTTTGGCTCGATTGTTGCAGAAGGTCAATTTGCGTCGATGCAGATTCTGTGTTTCGGCATAAATTATTGACATGGCAATGAATGTCAGAAGATGTCAGAACTGAAGGGAAAGGTGTAACACGTTCCAAGCTGGCAGAGTGACACAGCGTGATGGTCATGTGAGCGTGACTGCGTGACCGGCTTTGCAATTGATTTGTTGAACCCCTCACTTGCAAACGCTCTTGGAATTCGACCTTGATGCCGTTCCCCTTCACCTTCAATTTTTTAGTGCCAGGTCTTCCCAATCCCTTCTCGTTTCCCCCGTTAGGACCGCCTTTGGCTCACGATATACCGAGACGCTCAAGTGGCACCGCTCGCCATCCGAAGGTGAACCCAATAGACGCCGAAAATGAAGAAGACATCCTCAATATCGGTCCTGGACCTTCCAATTCGTCCAATTTGTCATCTCGGGCGAGTCCACAGAGGACGTCACGCAAACGAGGCTGGGAACCATCGTACGTTGAACCAAGTCAATCTCAGACAACATTGGCGTCGTCGAACGGGTACCTGGACACACCAGCGAAATATCGCGAATTAGTGGAGAGACAGGGGGAGGAAACATTTCAGTACACTCAGAATCCTGGAGGCGAGCTAGACGGTACGTGTTTTCGTAAAATTTCTTTCATCTTTGTTTGTTCTATCGATCATCTTGCGCCTTGAGGCGGGCCTCGTTTTATTCGCGAGGCTGTTTATCACATACTTCAGTTGTGCTGACGATCTGCACGCGCAACAACACACAATTGCATGCCTTTTCTACACACTCCGAACATTGCTCTGGCTATGCTAGAGCGTGCACTGCGCATTTCTTCACTGATAGTACTTGGTGTAGCCAGTATTTATACTGCGGTCGACGTCTTCCTCCTCACAATCTTACTGCGGCCTTTTTCATTTCCTTGTTCTCATTTTTCTCATCTCAAACTCACTTCCTTTCTCTTTATGCATCTCCTCTGCTACCTCATCGATGCAGATGCATTGGAACCACCAGCAAAGCGCCGTCGCGGGCTCGCGGGCTCTATCGTCTCCACCGCTGTCAGTGCCGCCCTCATTGGTACAGCCGTCGGGCTTACCGTCTACCGACTGTCCGTCTATCAATTTCTCTCATTCGCTTCAAGAATTTTCTCATTGATTCCCAGCTTCAGATGGCGCGACCGGGGCAAAGAATCAGAACCTATGGCAATAGCACACGAACAAGCCCCTCCTCCCCCATATTCCGAAACCGAACACGAGCCTCAGCCCCGAATTCGACCACAGTCATCTTCACTTCTGCACAGCAGTCCCGACGTCAAC
>JANHQD010001983.1:0-16035 GCA_024721195.1 Marasmius sp. AFHP31
TAATGTCATGAAGTGCCGCTTTTCCCCCTATCTTTTCCTTTCTCAGCGCCTATTCCCCTTTCAGCGCTTACTTGTTTCTTTGACGCCTACCAGACGCCCGTTTCCCCTTCCCACATATTTCCTTCTCACACTATTGTCTTTTACACCTTCTTCACGACCCATTCATTCTATTGTTCTTATTGTCTTCTCTCATCTCCTAGTTACTCATTCCGGACTCGTTATTGTCTTATACTTGACTACTATTGTTTCCTTATTGTTTTCTTATTGTCTTTCCTATTCGTCCACGACTCATATCTCAGACCTCTGACTGGGTATATAAGCTAGGTAGTTTACACCTGGTCCCTCATCTTGACCTCTTGTCGTTGGGACCAGGTGAGTAGTTATTTCTGTCTTTCTCTATCTGCAATGTATCTGACTTGTCGTTGGGACCAGCTCCTTTATCTGCCCTTGCTATCTGCTCACTGCCTCTGCTGTCTCTGCTGTCGTCTCCGCTAGTTGACTTCTGCCGCCGTCGTCTCTGTACCCGAAGTCCTTGCGTCTAGCGCTTTAGGACAGCTAATCTAGCTGGTTCATTTGTCGGGGTCGATAAGCGCTCCGCTATAGTCTGAGCAACGGCAGATTTCCCTTCGCCCGCGAGTCCAGTAAGCAATAGAATTCCTGGCGAATATGGATCAAAAACCCATTTCAAAATCGTATTTATCACCTCAGTCCTCGTGTCAGGAATGCATCGAGGAATGCCAGGATCGCGCTTTCCAGCGTTGAACAACGCATTCATACAGCAGAATCCGCGGAGGTATTGGTCCACTGGAACAGAAAAGGGTGTCATTTGAACTGCAACAGAATCGTGACAGACAACTTACAGTATATATCTGTACTAGCCGTCTCCTGGGAGTTTACGACGTCACGTCCAACGTTGGCAAAGAGCCCCCCGATAACAGTGAAGTGGGACGCGTTGCTGAATATTGAGTGATCGGGGACTATAGGCGGGGGAGGAAAGACAGTGGTATCTCGCCCCAGGCCTTGATAGTCTCTGTGCGTCTGCTCTCCTTGTTGATTTCTGCATCAATTTCTTGAGTAGGAAGAGGACACTGAGGATAAGAATACACGTACACAGGCTGACCTGGCGCTGGCCACGGGTTCATGAGATAATCTTGTGCAGGATCAAGCTGTTTGTCGGACAACAATGCTGTGTTGGAGGGCCTAGCTCGCCGTGGTAGTGGCAACTCGAAGGATACTTTGGTGCCCTGAGCTTGGGAAGGAAGATTTGGCTGAGAAGCAGAAAACCTGCTGTACTGTTTGCTGCGTTGATGATTTGTCCTAGCGTTTACAGGCTCTCACCACCGCTCCACATCCATTGAGTGACGTCAATTGAGTCACTCGTACTTTTTAATGCAATTGAGAAGAATCATGTGCCCTCTGACTAGCTTCGACGTCTATCACCTTTGGCACTACTTGATAGATAGATAGATAGACAGATAGATATATACACAGCCGGAGTCAACGCGGGGCAAGAGACGAGGCCCTCCTCAACAAGGAGGAGGTCAATCTGAAGACCCACTCTGACCGGACTCCCTATTACTATGCAGTAAAAAGGCGACTATTAAGCTAATGTTCGTCCCATACTTCCATGTCCAATTCACTTTCCCCATCCGTCATCTCGTCTTCAAAAATCTTCACCGGCGACTTTATCACTTCTCTCCACTGCCGCACTATTTCAAAAAGAGAACCCGCAAATACACGTACAAAGTCCCAATCAAAAATACACCTTTCGAGCATCAAAAGCGGCTCCGTCTGGTAGTTGTTTCCGCTATCCTTCCATTTCTTCTCCATAAGCTTTATCAACTTCAACCGCATCCTAGCTACGTCGACATCTCCCCCACATCTAAATATGACATGTTCTGGCGTCTCGTAATGCAATCCACATCCTCGACACATCAGGAATCGCCAATTGTCTGTCTGCATGTACTGTACCATTTCGGGATATTCGTCAGGGGGTGTGACCCGTGACCGAAATATCCACTTTTTGGTTTCGACAGAAAGGCCGGTCCACTGTGACCGGCCGGAAAATTTCGTGAAATTCATCATTTCTGGGCTATTCTTAGGCCATTTTTGTGACCGAACCTCCGGAAGTTTTCGACAGTCAGGCCTGGGACGCGTGACAGGGCGTGACATTTCACCAGAATGGGGTCTCCTGTGACGCGTGACATGACGATCATCCCGAAATGGTACAGTACGTCTTCCCAGGTCGAGCCCGAAACACCGACGGAATAATATCCCCTACCATTAGTCTTGTCATGAGCACATAATGCCGGTGGTCGTGTATTTGGAATCACATCAGGTAGTGCCGCACACATAAAATGCGTCGCTGGGGGGTGTCGTTGCTGTTTGGGTTGATAGGCTCAGTGCGATCTCTGAGAAGGGTGAGTTTACTATTCTCGTCCAGTTGTTGTTGCAGATGATGGCAGGTTGTTGTAGATATCTTCTTCACCAGGTCGTTCAAAGTCTTTTCGGAGATGTCTGTCCACAAAGGCAGCTTCAAATCTCCGTTGCTACCCGGCAAATTCTGCAGTACCCAGTCTATATCCATTAACCAGCACGGTTCACCCGATTCTCTCAGCCGAATGTTTGTCCGGAGTGCAAGGGACGTGAAGGACAGTGTTTTCTCCTGCTCTGTCTCTAATCTCATCCTCGTGACAGGTGCCGAAGGCCTAATTGGGGTTATTTGTGCGTGTAAAACTGGCCTAAGAGGAACGATCAATGTGATGATGTCACGTGTCGGTTGTCGCTCACCACCACCATCGTCGCGGTCGATGCCCACAACACACACCGGTCTCTCCCCTCCGAATGGATACTCTAGTCTCTATGGCTAACGTGTATAAAGCCCAACCCTACTATGCTTCTCCCTGTTCACGACGACTCCGGACAGGTGCTACTGTACCATTTCGGGATGATCGTCAGGTCACGCGTCACAGGAGAGCCCATTGTGGTGAAATGTCATGCCCTGTCACGCGTCCCAGGCCTGACTGTCGAAAACTTCCGGAGGTTCGGTCCCAAAAATGACCTAAAAATAGCCCAGAAATGATGAATTTCACGAAATTTTCCGGCCGGTCACAGTGGACCGGCCTTTCTGTCGAAACCAAAAAGTGGATATTTTGGTCACGGGTCACACCCCCTGACGAATATCCCGAAATGGTACAGTATGCGGTCACATTTTCCCCCACACCTCCCACTATCGGCGGCACTCGAGGATTGTCGAGGATGCGTTGATGCTTTCAATAACATACTTAACTCTGGGGTGATAGATGGGACCTTCTGCTCTTCAATTACGCCCAAAACCAGGATCCCCACCCCCACCATCGCCGTGTTCAGATACTGTCCTATTTCAATCAATTCGTATGGCACGTGACTTTCCCACGGAGATTTTTTCGCCAAAAAATCCCATAAATCGAGAAAAAATTAATGGCGGGGTTTCCCAAAAGTGGGTGTGACCTGTGGCATACGAATTGATTGAAATAGGTCAGTATCTTCGAGATCATGTTGAGGGACTGTATCGTTACCTTCAAATGTTGCAAACTGGTTCAATTGATGTCTACTTAATTTGCGCTAGACCTAAGGTGTGTCTCCAAAAGCTGAAATGACATATTGCCGCCATCAAATTGCATAAAAACAACGCAACGTAGGAATGCACAAAACCCCGCAAATGTTCAATCGAATCGGATAACCAGAAACGATTCCTTTTCACTCACCTTTGCCGCCGTTAGGCTTTTTGTCCACGCTGCATGCTCTCCGAGTGTTATCTCCTTTTGCGAGTTCTGATACCTAAGTATCTCTTATTGCCGATAAGGAAGTAGAAGCGAGTCAGGGCGCAGAGAGTTTGACTTGGTCGGAAAGTGAGCGAGGTTGGTGGAGGTAGAGAGGAGAGGGAGAGGACAGCGTAACACGAGGCAGAGAGAACAGAGTTTTGCACGTAACACGAACAATAGCCAGAAAAACACTAGTCTGAATTCGAATCTATGAAAGTTTAGATACACGCGCCCGAAACAACATATTGAAACTGATCTGTAAATAAGAGTCCGTGGGTATTACCCAAATCGAGCCTGTCAAACGTCAGTTCCGTCGTCGGCTTGCCACGGGACTTGAAGGGTTGGTCTACTGCAAGGAAGTGGACTAGACTTCCCCCGTTTGACCAGAACGGTGCATGATCGTGGTGGTGCGGATATCGGGAGCGTCGGTTCTCTGGGACTCGGAGAATGAAAGAAACGGGTGATGGAAGGATGATGGGAGAACAAAAGAGGAAGGTAGGACCCTAAATAAAGAATGTGATCGAGCATATGTCGTTTGAGGTGGAAGTATGTCGTTTGAGAATGGAAAGCGTAGGGGCGTTGGACATGATGGTTGACGGACCGAAAGGGGTGGGTATACGATGTGGACGAGTAAAGGACGAAGTCCTTCCACACCGACGACCCACAGCAATCCCGGTGCTTGTACCAACACACGAAAACCAAACTTGCACATGCCTTCGATGCCCCAGCCCGCCCCAGCCATCACATATCCACATTGCCAGCGCCGTTCTGTTGTGGTGATCTAACGCGAACAGTGGAGTAAGATTTCATTGTAACAGCAACATCTCGTCTCAATTCTTCCTCTTTTCAGGCCTGTAATCTCGGCAAGCTCGAGTCGGAGGAAATTGAACGCGTACAGGTTCGCTCTACCCCACAAATGCGAGTATGACCCACGTAACTGATGGAGCGGTTTTGTGTTGGGTGGTTCAAATTGGGTTGGCCTATGTTGCTCCACATGAACCTACATAGATCATGTTCTTGTAGTTTAGTATTCAATATCATAACTTTTGTAGGCTCTTTGTAAAGCTAGCACATCAAAGACATTGAAAAATGATCGAGGGATATGTTCTGATTGCTCAAATAACCGGGCCCGTATAGCCGGAGACCTTAGACCTCATTCGAAAACATATCAAATTCAATTTTATCCCTTCAACAAGGACAGATCACTGTGCTCAAGCTGATACTATGATATCCCTGTACAGATAACAAATTGTGCGGTAGATACATAAGTCAGGTCTCTTACTAGGAATCAGAGGTTGAAACCGCAGGTATGTTTAACACGTTTGTTGGCAGTCCTTGGTTGAGTGGTTGTTACAACCATTTCAAAAAGCCCCATATAAATTGATTGTGTACCTTATCATATTCAGAGAATATCTACATTGCTTTGGGGGGATTTGACGATGGAACGAATGATAAAAATGGGGAAGGTCGCCCGAGACTACCAAAATAAAACAATCTCCTAGTTTTTGAGGCGCGGCTCACGCAGGGCATCCCAAAAAGCTACTAGAATTTTATCAGACCCAAGATACATAATTAGTTTGCATGATTAGACCACAATGGTCGAGTGTATAAGGTTAACGGTAGGTTCTGGTACAGTGGAAAATTGGCTGGATGCTCGGAAAGAATATAGGCGACAAAGAAAGGGGATCGTAGGCAATGGAGCACGAAGGTAATTGACATTATGTTCATAATTGAGATAAGGAAATGCTTTAGCAACGGACAAACCTGGCACAGGGAGATCCGTGCGTCAAACCTCTGACTCCAGACTTCACGAGCTGGGCAATTTGTTTGATTGCCTTGCTACGACCGCTGCGTTTCCGCCGTCCTGCATTGCTCACAGGACTCCTAGTGGCAATCCGGTCAGTTTGAGGGGTCATCCTGTCAAAACAACCACCTGTATCAAGGAGGGGGCGCGTCAAAGTCGGGACATTTGAGTCATGCTCAGCTGTGTTGACCTTGTAGTAATCTGTGATGCTGTGAGCAACCAATGTGAATACAGATCGCGGAATGCTGAGTTGATTGAGTGGTACACCGTACGAGGGATACAAGGGAAGTTGAGGAAGCAAGAAAGTGGAAAACATCTGACATGATTTTGGAATAGGACAGTATCTACGATGGTGTATTTTCTAAAAAGTCACTGGACTGTTCTACAATTCAGAAAGATTGGGGACAGAAAACAATGCAACGACGCTAACTTGACATATGCTAACCTCGGATGAGTGTTAGTGTGTTTTCAAGGTTATTAAGACTCACTCTATGTGTGAGGACCACCACGCCTACATAAAGACATGTAGCTGGCCTATAGAAAGTTGGATGAGTGACCTGTAGGCCGTCTACTGCGTAAATCATTTTCTAGTAATTTGAGGAGAGCATTAATGAGGGTGGGACATGGCCGCACAATCTCGGTGTGCAGAGCCTGGAGGGGGCATAGAGAAATGTCTGTGTCGGATGTTCGTGGTAGCCACGGAACTTAAACTCCCGTGGCAGGTCCACGGTAAGCTCGTGGTACTTCCATGGTATTTACGTGGTAGGTTCGTGATATTTACGTGGTAGGTACGCGACACTTCCAAAGACTTCTGTGAGAGCTCGTGGTACTTTTTATGTAGTATTGTAAAGGCCAGTGAAGACTCATTGACTTATAGATAGTGTTCAGCTCACCTGTTGAGCAACATCAAGATGGACAGCCCTTGGACGGCCCGGAGGGGGGGAGTACTGACAAGGGACGAAGGGGATACAGAGCTTTATTCTCCAAGGTAGGAGTTTCGGATACACCGAAACATCCTTGACTGTACACGATGGTCGAGGGGATTGACGATGATGTGGACGTGCAACGGAAAGGTCGTGCGACCGAAGCCACTGCGGCGGTTTGACTCGTCGAGAGCAGGGAGTGGCATAGAAAACATTATTTATTATGTGACTACCGTAGGGTATAGTTTCGAAAAGGAGTGGCAGATTTGTGCTGGGGGGTGGGCATCAAACACGGCGGTGGTGACGGTGGACAGCAACGTAGAGGTGACGACTGCGGTCTGTACGATCCGTGCGAAGGCCTCCTAGACCCATTCACACATACAAATTTCCAAAGAGTATCAATTCAAAGGGGAGCAACTGGTTTATGCAGGAGAGTGGGCATCAACCGCACAGAAGGAAGTCTGCCGGTAGAGTAGCCTTTTTCGTACAAATCCGGACCAGCTGGTAAGGTATTAAGCCATTATCGGTTTTGTGGTCATATTTGAAACGCCTCTGTCACAGCGCCCAACGACTGTAATGTATACTAGCACACTTGGTGGGGAAGTAGTTTGTTATGAATTGCATCACACCAATTTCGAGCATCAGGCTTACTTATCGTTCAATTATTTTTATTTATATTGTTTCTTTTTTTTTGGTGGAGCACTGCAGTGGTTTGGGTGGAGCGACAAGGTCGCTATCTCTCCCCCGCTATTTATCGTTCAATCGAGTCGACCAAGTTCTACGCATTCAATAGTGCCTGATTCCGAATGAATACTTGCAAACATAGTGATGGAAGTACTAGCAAACCTCAGCTAACCCCATTCACCTTCCGTCCCACCTTGTCTATTCCCGGATCGCCCGACGGTTGGTGTAAGTGACGATCTTCAAGTAGCCCTGGCTCGGAAGCACTACACTCTCGTTCCGTCTTTCTCTGCAAACTGGATAGACATAAACACCATCTGCTGAACACTCTCCACCGAGTGATCGTGAGCCACACGAACAATGATCAACGTAGGTGCTAAACCCTACGAAACTATTAGGGTGCCTCTTCGCACGTTAAGCGCTACGACTCACCGCCATTATAGTAGCAAGCGCAGTTAGATCAACGGTAATAGTGCCTTGGGAGCTTGGATCTACCATAAACTGAACTAGAGCCGACGCTATCAAGGTGCCGGGTACAGCATACCCGATTCAAGACTGGATAAACTCGCTGAGCTTTCGTGTCCGTTCCTGAGAGACGAGAAAATGGGACTTACGTGATAGCGACAATTCCCTTGTACCTCGCGTGTATGGGCATCCCCATGTAACGTCGTGCCTCACGGCTGATCCACCATATTCTCCCGCCTACGGTGACAGGTCAATGAGAATGAGATCACTAGCAAACTAGGTATAGCCCCCCCACAGTGCCACCCACCGGTGAGAGCAGACAGCAACCCGTTAACAACTGCAACAGCTATCCAACACTCTGCACTGCGGTTATTGGCCGCAAAATGTAGACTTTGCTTCGTGTGAAGATCACTAAGTCTGAAGGAGGTAATAACAGTTCTTGAGAGCCCTATGACTATCGCAACAATCATTCGTTAGCCATCCGTTTGCAAGGCGCACATAAGCGCATACCATTGAGAGCGAGGGCTACAGTTATGAGGGGTCCCAATAAAAACTTGTTGGAACCCCAGAGAACGTAGCAGCGATGGATCTGGGTTCATTAAAACCAAGATCAGCGAAGCGGGAGGCAGCAATATTACTCACAAGCATAAGATCAGCAATAGCACTTCAAAGGGATTTCGAGAGTTAGTCATGAAACTCTCCAAGTTTGAGTAGGATATACTTCATGAACGTGCTCGCCAAATTGGTGATGAATCTGGGGATTTGAGAGCATTGGGCCGTGACTATCAGAACATGACGAGCTACTCACACCGTGGCGACCGTCTCACGACTAGGCTTTTGAAGATAATTCACCGAAGGCTTAAATTCCCGCGTGCTTGAGGCACGAAAGAGAAGGAGAGATTGGCGTATTAAACCGTAGACCTCCGTGACAACGTATAGACTGGCGAGCGCAAATAACGAGATGGTGCATATCAGGTATAAACTGCACTTCGAGTCCTTGCGGCGGGAAAAGACAAGCATGCACAGTCCGAAGACGATGGCATACATTCCTGAGCCGAAACATATAATCAGATCATTGAATGATGATAGAATGCGACACATACCATATACAACGAATAAGGCCTGACGACGCCTGTGTTTTGGAAGTGAGGACGATAAATGATATTGATAGGGGCTCACCGAAAGCGTAGCAATTGGCATAACAATGGTGTTTTCAGGCGTGAGGAAAGGCTTCGTGACCACCTCTAATTGATCGAGGGTGATATCAGTATTTGAGCTCATACAGGTTCGCGAGAAAAGGTACTTACCTACCATGTAGTTATTTTATACAGTAAACACTGATGAACTCTTATCATTAACCATCAAAATCTTTAGTATTCACCGAAAACGTGCACAGGTACCGGCGAATCCTGGAGATAATGCTCACGAAGATCTAGTCGTCCTGCTGCGCAAAGATTTTGATGCGAACGAACTGAGATCCAGCCTAACTAGAAGTTTGGTGTAGCCATTATATTGGATACGCGCTACTCCAGTATTCGCAGGGCGAGAATATACACCGTTCGAATTTCGGATTGCTTGAATTCATTTAGTGGATATCTCGTACGGACGTGGTGCAGAACGTCCTGTTCTGGTGGATTAATCATATGCCATCACGTTGACCAGGAGCGAACAGAAGGCAGGGTATTCGAGGACACGGGCCAGATGATCATGATGGTGGTTGGGAGCGAAGTGCCGCCGGCCCGAATGCGATGCGACGGGCTTAAGCCGAAGACAATCTCAAAAAGGCCTCTTGAATCTGAACGTCCATCATCCCTGCATTCTCATTTTCCACCCACAAAACTTTCAACGTCTCGAGGCTTCCTTCCACTCCAATCTATTGTGTATCCAAAAACCAAATGCAGAACCAGAATATCCTAGGGTTATCCACGACTTGAAACTGAGGTTAGACAGATGGAACCATATGAACGAAAGAATGCTTAATCCTAGTTCAGTACCGTCTATAGCCGTGTTGATGGGTACCGCAAGTAGAAGAAAAGCCCTTTGTTGACCTGGCAGTCGGAAGGAAAGGGAGTAGTTGTCACGAGCGTGACCCACACATCTTCCGTTTGTACCATCGTCGCGATCTTCCAAAGGCACCATGCTGCACCATGACTTGGCTCTTTCCCTTGCGGCGTGCAGCCAAAAACTTCACAATGAGCAGGATTCGCGATGAGAAGCCGTGAATCTTCTCAAGTGTGGATTGCTATTTGATAAATTTAATATTCATGGACGCTAATCGCAAGCCACGATGCCCTCCAGTTTCGTCTATCTTCTGGTATGCAAATTCTCTTCCGTACTCTTGCTGGACTTGAGATTTACCGGTGCCTCAGAAGTCTTCGTTTGATCTTTGCATGCTGCTGGCACGCGGTTCTGATACTTCTGGTACTTCGCCAGGCGGCATCAAAATTACTATCCATTGCCTCCGAACCAGGTGCCTTCTCGTAGAACGCCATTACCTCCGCCGTTTATAGTTTCTGTGGGGCTCCATTTCAAGCGTCCTTTGTGATAGCTGATGTTGAGTGCTTTATTTCGCTTGGGTTGAGGCAGCTAACCATTGGCGACATTGAGAAACCGAGGGGTATTGAGTACTCAAGAGCGCCGAGCACCCTTTCATGCATGATGAATGATAATCGCGCTTCTGCTGCGGCTGCCATTTCGTACATCGAAGAATCCACATGATCATCCTCCAACTTCCTCGAAGCGCTATTGCTGTGACCGTAATGAAGTTGACAGCTCTCTTTGTTCTAGTGTAAGTCCAACATTTACTCTGGGTCCGGGATTCTCACGTTTATTTAACAAAAGAATCCGACAATAGACTTTGAAGGCTGGAACATCCGTCATATCCCCGAATGGGCAACAAACGGAAAGTCGCGTGCTCCGAAGCGAGTGACTTGAAAGGGTTTGTTGATTGGAAAGTTTTTAGAGCTTAAACAGCGACGCTCATCATCGACGCCAGGCTCAAGACGATACTCATCCAATTTGCCTTGTATTCCACACTACTTTCTCGACGTTCACACTTGGCAACTTCGAACGCCTCTAATCAGACTAGCCACTTATCGCCTCTATTGTCATTCTCTCGGAACGTTGTGTTCCATTCCGACGTCCATGTGAGCCACAACTTTCCTCCTTTCGTTTTTGTTTTGTTCTTTCGAGACACGAGTCCTCATCCTCTTCGTTCTAGCACGGCCGTTTAATACGGAGGACGCGCCCAACAAGATGTCTAAACCCAGATCATTCCCACCTCCAACCCTCAGAACTCCCGCTCCTTACATCGATCCCCCCAGTAAACCTCACATACCTGTCGCTCATTACGACACAATCGCGCCCTCGCCTTCGATAGGAAAGTACCACCGATCGAGCGTGTCATCACACGTCCACCCCGATAACCACGAGGCCAACTTCAGCACTGACGCCTCATGGTCGGCTCAGAATACCCGCCAGCATACGATCGGCATTGACGGTTCTCAAGTTTTGTCGAAGAAGAAGAAGGATACGTTGATGTCTGCGCCGAATAAGCGTTCTACAGCCCCCAGCGGAACTAAGCGGTTGAAGCAGCGGTTTTCGGGCCTGTTTCGGCGTAGTCGGAGATCAAACTCGAGGAAGAAGAGCGATGGAGTCGCGTCTGCCGACGGAATCATCGAGTTTGACTATGACGATGACGATTTCGTTCCCGGATGCATGCCCAGAGGTTTGAAAAAGACGAAATCGTTCTCGTTCACCACGTCTACCGCACTGGTAAACAAGAGAGTCGAGAAAAAACCCCTCCAACTCGTTGTTCATCCCATCCCAACCCACCTAGCCGTTCTCGCAAACTGTCGACCTCATCGAAGAAGACCAAGTTGACGATTACCGTTGCTACAGACTCCCCTGCCGCTCGACCTTCCACATCGAGCTCTACCACCGACGAATCCCTACCCATTCTCACACCCGATACCCCCGCGATTCAACAAACTCAATTTCTTTACCTTCAGTCAACACCCCGACCCACAAATGTTACCCCACCGCCCGTTATTCCATCCCCCGGCTTCTCAAAAGACGACGCCCACGAATGGTACACGCATCTAATGCTCCAACTCGAGCAAGGTCCTCTCCCGACTCCCGAGTTTATTGCTAGTCGTCTAAGGAGGTACGCCGGTCACGATCGTTCTCCGGATTCAGGAATAGCATCTCATCATGGGAGCTCGACGAAATGGTCCCGACGTTTGAGATCCCGGGTGTAAATGCACCGTGGTGGCATACTCGTTTTTGTGGTACTGATCCGTTTGCTGGGAGCTGGGATCATGTGGAGGGTGCGGAGCCCGTATTCAGCTCGAGGTTGCTGGAGGAGGACGCTGAGAGCGTCTATAGAGCTTGTGAGGCTATGGGTGGGACGGGAATTATCTTTTGAACGTTCCATTGCCTCGGGTTCTACGCCTATCTTCTTGTCCCTTTCGTCGTCCCAGCTGGGATAATTCGTTTCGTTTCTTTGGTCATCTCGGACACCCGATCGCACGCTCGTTCCCTCATTTCATCAGTCATATCTCATCCCGCAAGCTCCATTGCGTTACACATTCATTCATTCCCTCTCTGTCTTCGAATACCGTTTTGTTCGTACACCCATCACATGTCTAGTCGTTCCCTCTCATCATCACTTTTGTTTCTTTGATCATATGTACTCTTATCACCAACAGTCACAATTTTGTCCTTCGTTCCACTCTGCAAGTTATATACTGCCACACTTTCGTTCCAAACCTCCGCATAGTCATTCTCATCACCCGGGTCTCCATCATCATTTCCGTTCGTGAACCATATGTATAGTAGAGAAGCCAAACGATCGAACTGTCAAATTGGGGTTACCGAGACTTGACCCCTGACAATTTATGACTGTGGGTGTATATTCGCCTCGAGTCCGCCGTCTCGAAAGTCGTAACTCTGGGGACAGAGAGACAAATTCAGAGTCTCGAGAGCAATTGAAGGTACTTTGTTGCACTCGATCATAATGGAGCAGGCTAAGAAGTTCCACTGAACCGTGAATCACGACTTCGGGGCCCATAGAACGCGAACAAATACGGTAAGTCCACCGCGTCGCCCTCCACTAGCTTCCTTCCCGCTTCTTTTCTTCTGTTGCTCAGCTTCCTCCGTGTGCTCGCTTGAAGATACTCCCAAGATGACCCCCTAGCGGTGAGCATCTGACACGAACCTGTCGATAGATATGCTTCAGCTATATACGACAGCTCTTGTTGGCACAGAGCAAGACGCACCTTTACCCGCAGTCAGATACACGGTCGGGTCATTCACATTGGAAATTGCAAACATATATTGTATGCAGCAACCAGGTCGGGCGGCTTCAAGCGTAGTAGCAAGATTGAAATCGGATCGATAGAGTCATCGGTTGTGCAAAAATTTTGGTCAATCTGGTTGTCTCGTGGGCAGACCTCCAATACCCTACGATCATGTGCGAGGGCGTTCCAATGTGAGTCAGATTTCCGACGTAATCGGTGATCAGGTTTCAGGAACATGGGCGTACCAGGTATATCCACCACACCCAAAACTCATCACCCTTCAACATAACATCGCGTCCGAAACCTGACTCCAGTTTTCGATTCATAAAGTGGAAGCTCGGAGATCTCGACCTACTTCTGCCATGCTCTCGGCTACGAAGGCGAAGGCTAGTAAGATTATGAATTAGGAAGAGCGCAGGGAAAAGCGTTAGCCTATACCGTCTGTTACAGAAGTGGGTTCGTCTTCTGTGAGAGATGACTGAGATTGTATCTCCTTCCGAGGTGGAATCGCTTTTGTAGGCCTCGGTGAAAACTCTAAGATGAACAGACACTTGAAGGTCTTTCTTCCCCCAGGATAGTTGATTGACTCGAGAGCAGTTGTCTCTTCATGGCGAGACACGTGGACCCGAAATCACGTTCAGCCTTGGTGAAAATATAATACGCGTCTGGATCGCAATCTGTGTCAAACGATCAAAGTGATTTATACTGTTGAGGTCACGGGAGGTAACACAGGCTGCAGGATCTTCACAGTTGGAGATTGCAAGAGCGAAATGTGCGTAGCAGTCGGGGATTTGGACCCCCGACTCTGTCTCTAGGCATGTACGAGCAAGATAGACCGACATAGTGTCATCCGACGGCGTGAAATCGAGGGTAGGATGTCCAGCTGGGTAAAAAAAGAATATGCCTACAAGTCAAACACAGTCAGCTCCATTCTTGAACAGATGATGATAGCAAAACGCGCCATTTTTAGCACCACACCCGAACTTTGGGTCCTCCAGCTTCTCGCGGTCCTAACAGTAATCCTGGAACATTCCAGGTGTAGACACGGAAATCCTTCTCGAGCTCTGTTTGGGGGTATCTAGAAGGTGCTCCTGAGCAAATGCCTTGTCTTCGTTCAGGCAACGTTCAGGTCAGCTTTTGATTTGAGGAGTACGAGTAACGACAGTCACTGACGGTCATGAATGGAAACCATGACAAGAGTTGTGAAAGAAGACGTTTTGGCGCGAGGGCCGAAAATTTGAGCGGAAATAGCCGAGGATCATGCTCACGTGACAACAAGTGTGATTAACTTTTCTTCCTCTCAACCAACATGGTCGACAATCAAATTTCCTCAAATGATGCTATCGGGCAGTTCTTCTTGCTCATAACGCATCGAATGGCGCGCATACATAGTTATCATAGGGGGGTGTCTTACTCGACACTGGGTGAGAATAAACAAAGCATACACGGCGACCAGCTTTCGAGGAAGTTTTGACGAGGGAAAGCGGCAGCGAATTCTGGTGATACAGTCTTTCTTTTGATTATGTAACGATGTTTTCGCCCACTTGGATTCATCCTCAACTTGCGCCTTAGATACGAAGCTTGAGTTCTCGTTCGCTCTTCAAAATGCTCTTTTGGTTCTCTAGTATCTTGAAGTCCCGCTTGCACTGTCAATTCCACATATGTCAAGACTGGAGTTTTGTAACGCGCCTTCAGTAAAACCATTCCTTATTATCTTCCATCTCGTCGGACCGTTCGAGCCCCAGGTGCGGCCTCGAAAGGCGACCCAATTCGAATGTAAACACTTGGGTATTGCAGTCAGGGAAAGAGCACCGTTCGTTGAGCAGCAGGTGAGCGGCTTTCTAATCAATCATTCCTATCGCATACCCAGTCATCTCCCTTCCAGGAACTCCTCTCTACGACGTCCGCCATATGTCAATCGCGAAGAATGGGCCAAAGTTTTTCAGATGTGCATGTGAATGCTCCCATCCACGATCTTTCACGTAATACTGCCAGCTTCAGCAAGCGTTACCCTCCCGTCTGAGCTCGGGAATTCGATCCATGAGACGTTCATGCGCAGCAACCACGCCAAATCCCAGGCGTTGTTGAGTGTTACGGCATCTTACTGATACAGAGCGTCGTCAGCACTCACGACTTCTGTTTGTGCGCGGAGCGTTGATGGTGGTGGTGGATGGGTGGATTTAGGTCGAGCTTCCGTCATCTAGGCGAAATTGTGTTGGAGTCTTAGCGGCCCAAGCCATACCAAGGTGGTCCATGGCGTGGGTCGATCTTCCCTGTCTCGAGCTAGGATTGCCTCACGTAAAGTGGGAGAATCCGTGAAAGATCGAACTTGCAACTCTGTCTATATAGAAGTGCGTCGTCGGTTTTGGATTCGTCGGCAGCAGGCTGTGTGATTCCCAACAATATCAGAACTAGAGTACCTCCCAAAATTGGACCTAAATCACTCGGTTTTGTTGAAGGAGAACCAGTGCCGATGCTCGGACTTTCGGTGTGATAGCTATCTTATCAGCATTTTCCGACTTTGATTGCCGGGTTTCTGATGGTCCGGCAAAAAGGGCGACGTTGACAGCGTCGTGAAGCATACAAAGGGCAAGGAAACGGGCCTGAGAGCTTGAGGAGGTGAATTTAGGATCCGACTGCAGGTGTTCATGGAAAATTTTGGCGGAGGTGTGCTCCAACAGATCTCCAGAAAATCAGATTGGCGGAAAATTGACTTAGATTGCCAATTCCCAGTTCCCATTTCTTTGATGGTCTGGGGTATTGCCACCCACAACCAATTATGACCATTAAAGTCCAAAACTCCTGATCCTTTCTCCCGTTATCAGTCTCCCTTTGACATGTGCACTCAAAAGTCACTCAGATATGAGTCGGATAATCGGACGTGATCGCTAATTGATTAATGATTTGCGTGGCGATGTGCAATTTAGCAGAAATGCTAGGTATGAGTGAGTAGGCCAGGAAAAGGTTGGTACGCTAAGACGATATTATACTCAGGGAACATACTGTATTTGGATCGGATTCCGCTTTTCCGTGCGATTCCTCTCGTATTCAATTAATAC
>JANHQD010001986.1:0-30710 GCA_024721195.1 Marasmius sp. AFHP31
TGAACCTCCGAGGCGTTTGAGCTAAGGAGTTCGTTCCATTGACCGATTGGCAAGGTCTTTGGTTTGGGTAGACCACTTGGGGTCATTATTGTTACTTGGGTATTTGAACTTTGGGTATTCTGAACGCTTAGGGGTTCTTCTGCAGTTGCTTTGAGGCTCAGAACGAACTTACGCAGCACACACACACACGTCGCTCTTCACATTTACGAGCTATATTCCCTCCTACCAACCTACACACACACATACACACACTCCCTCCGAGCTTTAGACAAGTGCGGAGCTTCGCTTAGTTCGTAGAAGAACTTCTTGTATCGATTTCATCAGCTTTGGTGCAGTCTGACTAAGAGCGGAACCTTTGATCAACGCCGATCCACGTTTCCCGCGCCTTTCAGCTACATCCAGTGTTGGGGAGATTTGGCTATATTAGTTAGGTTTTATTTACACCGGCGTGTGGCGCATCTATAGTGGTGTTACGAATTGCCCCACTGTTCCTCCTGTTTCCTTGGTCCCCAGACTATTACCCTTGATTCCCCTTTGATTTCACTTTGTTCCATGTCTCCAGTATCGCATTATGGCTTCCTTGATGTTCCAGACCATTCCAGATCATTCCATACCTTGTGTTCATCATTCCATATGATTCCCATCATGATATTGCTGTACTTGACATCCCTTGATTGTTCCATCAGTTTCTACCTGACTCCTTTGATATTCCTTGATGTTCTACAATGTTCTTTCATTATTCCTTATCAGGATTCGTTTCCATGGCTCAGTATGCTGTACCTTGACATATATACTCATGGACACCTGTAGATAGATTCCCCAGTCTGACAACTTCGTCTCACATTGCTTGTACCCAGCATGTACTGTGTAGCGAGTGTCCCACTCATTATCTATTGATTCTACTTCGACTTCCTGACCTAGAAGATGGCCTGAGGGGCATTAGACCTAGTCCTGTTCTTGACATGCAGTTCAAAGACCTTCTATTTCTCGACGGTTCACGGAACTTGTTACAGAAACCGGGCAATGCTCTAGATAGGATACAAAGCTGCTTAATGCTAATGCGTGTGGGCAGATGTTCCGAACTTTCCTACTAATGTGGGTAGTACTTGCTGAGGAATCTACATAATTCCTACGTCCTTATATACTTGTCCAACTAACTATCGTACCAATTACATATCTGCCTGTTTATTCTATGTTTCGGTAGGAAAGTTGCCCGAAGAGGTAGAATTCTGCCCCGTCGACCAATATTTCCTCCTAATCTAGGCCGTCAGGCCTATCGATTGTGTGCTCAAGAGCTATAGTTCCGCTGACTTGTTCTGACTCAGACTGTCGGGACTATCTACACAATCCCAATTCTCTCATTGGCTCTAGCAATTTCTTGCTCAGTCATCCTACTTTCCGGAACTACATAGTTCCCTAGTACTCTTTCTACTCACTCATTCTCCTAGGGCTAGCTATACCGACCTAGACCTTCACCACCGTACTCAACATCTTTGTTCAATGCTCGCTATGCTTATGCTGCACTTCTGGGATGAAGCTCCCGACGGGCAATGGCCCGTAGTCAAACTAGTTCAGGAGTTCTACAAAGGTGCATCATGATTGACACTCTTATGTTCCTGAAAGTCTAATAGTCTAACTTCTATTCTATAGAGATCTACCCTGCTCACCCCGACGGTGTAATGGCAGGCGACCTCCCATATCATCGACTCTGGCGTTTAGCTACGCTCAGTTCTACTGTTATCTCGCCCGATGGTTTCATGGCCTTGCTCCTTCAACACTTTATCCTGGCCCGACACACTTGCCCGGCGGCAGTCTTCTTCTTATCCCAGAGTGATCCTGCTCAGGCTTTTCTCTTCGAACCAACCGCTCTTTCTGAAGAGTCCTATAACAAACTTACTAGAATTACCCCCTTAGTCGAGAAGTATGCTCATAGTATAATGCGAGTAGGATTCCTTAGCACAGTTATGGCTCAGCTGCCTGAGTATTCCAAGGCCTGGTGTAACGAAGTTTTCCTAGAGGCTGTTGAAGTGCCATTCGTACCCTTTACTGGTAGGCACCACTTCTTCAATGTACTAGACTAGTTCTTAATGCAGAAAGCCTTCAATCTCATGAAGACCTGTCGGTCAAAAGCTTAGTCCATCGATAGGATCTCTTACTCTTACTTCTTGCCACCAGTGTAAAATTTTAACCATCGGTCTTCTTCGTCCAGTACTTTCATCATACTATGGACGCTCCTCGTATCCTGTCTTGCTTTCGGACCGTCTATGAAGGTGTGTCTTATAGACTATCAATAGTCCTCTACTAATCTCTTCTCAAGAGTACCATCCTCCTTTCGAAAAGGCTATTATCCGCCCGATGGGTCTCTCTCATCGTGCTAAACAACTCGACGAACTTTGCACTGGAAATTGAGAGGCTTATTTTGCCTTGTTCCTTCAGTTCTACATTCTTTGTAGCCAAGAAGACCCCTTCCTACACAACACTGCTATGCGTCTCGATCCTCTACAAGACTTCCTATACCTCACCCCCCAAACCGACGAATCCACCTTTCGCAACATACTCGACGCTCAGATAGGACCATATGCTCAGGCCATCGCAGAGATTGGAGTCCTCTCTGTTTCTACTGCTCTTATTCCTGGTGCTCCAAGAGCTTGGGTGGATGCTGTCTTCAACGCCATTCCCGTGCTTACTCCTTGTGAAGCAGTTCCAGTCTGGATGTTCTTCTTTAATCCCGCCGATTCTATTGAGCGTATGACTAGACCTTATACTTCACCGCCGTTGGAGGCAGCTAGTAGCCCTAACATGTCAGGTCTCGAACTTAGCCCTTATGATGCGTCTATTAACTTTAGGAACAAATCCTTCTAAGTAGCATTCTCTATACTAGATAGGCGTTGTACACCCCGTCGGTCAATTCTTATTACCGTTGCTAGGCTTGGTAACTCTAGATAGGCCGTCAGGCATGTTTTACCACGTCTGAGTCTCTTTTCTCAAGCTCTCCTAGTAAACTGGTTATACCGTCAGTCAAACTGAGTACTATTGGACTCTAAGTTCAATCCCCGCCAGCGTATTTTGTATTCTATAGCTTAAAATCTACGCTTTTTACTACATGTATGTTTCAAAGCGTAATACCACATTTGTTATACTAGGAAGGCTGACTTTGAGATGTGTCCAGCTTGGGATTTGTTGAGACAATAAGACAACTTAGGGAACACCTACCATCAACAAGGTGAACTTTGTGGTATTTTATGCTCACTTCACAAACCTGAGAATTTGAACCCAAATTTGGTCATAATTTGTTTGTTTCTGGTCCACAGTGGCCACCTTGTAGATTTGTTTGACACCCTCATACCTCATTGGACACAACACCACCATGGACCTTTAGGTAGTGTGAACACAGAGTGTGGGGTAACAGAGACCACATTACTCAGTGCCATCAGTCAAGGGTTGCAGCGTCACCACCAGTACACTGGTGGCATGCTTACCTCTGCTCTGCTTCCTTTCTGTCCGCTGTATTATCAACAGTATACTTATCTGTTTGCACTTCCACTTACCAAATACTTCATGCAACCTTACAAGTAACCGGGCAAAGTACAAAATCTGTGTTGTTATTGGTGACAGCTTGTACTAATCACTCCACATATCCTTTGTCTCGGTCAAAGGCATACTCATTACATTATTTGGCATTCAAGGTCAGGTTTTATCACCAGCTCATATATTTCTGTAAGTCTTGACAGGTGGTGTAACAGCAAAAGTAAGGATGTTGAGAGTGACCCCTCCGACTTATTATATCAGTGGGGTTGTTCACATTGACAGAGCGGTTATCCTGGTATGAGTTTTCCAACAAAGTGCAGGGTCAAGATGGGAAGTAAAATTGTGAATCCTGACTGGATCAAACAAGCAAACAAGCCCAAGGGGTCTAAACATTGACAATTTTGGTTCAGTATACAAGATGGAACAAAGCTGTGTCCAATCTCAGACAAGCTACCTTCTGTTCAATAGCAAGGCTGACTCAGATGAATTCAGCTTGGGATCTGCTGAAACACCATAACAACCTCAGGAGTTAGGACACCATGTTCAGTGATCTTGAAGTTCAATGCTTACCTATACACCAGAGAATTCAATACCAATTTCAGTCACATTTTCCTTGAGGTACTGATTCCTGGCCTGTGGTGCATCTCATGGATGCATTTGACTTCTTGTATTGAGTTCCCATATCTCATTGGGCATGACATCTCAAAGCTTGCAGTATACCCCATAGGTTACCAGGATCAATGACTATGATGCAAACAGCCTAGTCACCGCTACTTTTGTACAAGCGCCAAATTGGTCCAGCAATGATGGTCCCAGGTGCTTAGCTGAGCGCTTACGTGCAGGGTCTCAGAACCTGCCATCACTGGCCCTGCCATCACCATCCATCACCATCACAGGCTTTACTGGTTCTGAGAACCGTGCTCATGAAAAAACTCAGAGCCTCAAAAAACAATGCAGGGCCAGCGCTAATGAGTGCTTAACAGGCATTTGACAGGGTGCTTAGATGCCGTGCCAAATTGGCTGGACTTTGAAAGATTGACTCAGCCAGTTTTACTCCAATTGACTATTGCTCTAAGGGTCTTAATCTTCACATGTGTATGTGTATTTCTGTTAGACAGCTAGTCTATATGATTCAAAATCCATGTGCTAAAAATTTTGTACAAAAGTAGCGGTGACTAGGCCGTTTGCACCATAGCCTTTGGGAATTGCATTATCCTCTGAATAACACTACCATTCAACTTGTACACTATCATGGTATAGTATGTCATATCTTATGTTGACATAGTTTCCATAATGAGAACTGTGTTGGGTTGCTATCAGTGTCCAACTGTAATTGAGTTTGCATACAAGCCTAATTGTTTGGATTTATGTGAGGGGACTCTTTATTTTGCTTGACAAATGGTTGCAGTGTATAAACCAACTCAACCAAAGTTGAAGACAGCCTTCAGCTAGGTATGCCAGCCTCATCTGGTTGTCATCTTTTTGGCTCAATGCACCATTCTCATGGCTCTCACTATGGCAATGCACATTCATATATATTATTGACTTGATGAAGATCAGTCTCAGGATTTCAGGTGCATCTGAGCTTTTGGAATTTACAGTAGAGGTGTATACTCATCAGAGTGGCATGCACTAAGACTGGAAAGCAAGATATGCCCCACAAGATGGCTTCTTCTTGATCATCTCAGTCCAGTTGGAGGCTTTATATGCTCAATAGCCTCATTCAAGGCAAATCCTGCCCAGTCAACCATGATCTGTTCTAGATATAGACTTCACCAGTGAGCCCTCAAATCATGGCCACATGGACAATTTGGGTCTCAGTGTATCTGATGAGCTGTGCACTCAACATTGGTGGTACAAATAGTTGTCAGAAGTATGAGTGATACATGGAAGCCCATTTGCAACTAGGAGAACAAAATTCTATCAAAAATTTATTGTTTCATAAGGATCTCAAATGAGAGTTTGAACAGGAATAACCATGATCACAACATCTTGTTAAGCAGGGTGATGGCTTAATTTGAACTTTGGAGCCATATTTATTGAGACATGGGCTCAATGAGTGACCACATATGAGGCTTCTTATTGCTATCATCACCATCTAACCAAAAATTATCAGAGCCCAGTGCACTTTGAACTAAAGCAATATGGTAATATAATCCAAGAGGGGTCAAATTTGGTGGTACCTTAACTCCAAGATCACTGTTGTCAAGAATGGATTTGTGGGCTGGGACCCCTCAGGCCATCTTCTAGGTCAGGAAGCCAAAGTCCATGAGTATATATGTTGATAGTACAGCATACTGAGTCATGGGAGTAAAACCAGATAGGGGATAAGGAAAGAACAATGAAACAAATCAAAAGAGACAGGTAGAAACTGATGAAACAATTAAGAAATGTCAAGTACAGCAGTATGATGATGGGTACCATATGGAGTGATGAACACAAGGTTTGGAAATGATCTGGAATGGTCTCTAACATCACAGAAACCATAATGTGATACTGGAGACATGGAACAAAGTGGAATAAAGGGGAAATCAAGAGAAATGAACAAGGGACCAAGGGAACTGGAAAAACAGTAGGGCAATTCACAACAACTGTGACCATATCTACTCCAGGTGACTGACTACTACTCAGCCTCACTGATGACTGTTTTCTATAAAATATTGATGCTAATTCTTGACATGAATCCAATTCCCATTATTTTGCAGAACCACCATGTCCTCAGATGAGCTTGGAGCACTTACAGAGCCCTTCCTCTCTGTCCAGATTGTCATTGTACAACCAATTGCCACACTTTTGGTGAGTAAAATCCTAGAACTTCAATATGGTCTTCTATAGATTCTTTATGTGGATGACTTATATGCCTTCAGTGTGTGTTTTTTGTCTATGGTGAGCACCTGTTTTACTGACATTGCTGTCAGCTACTGACTGCCCACATCATAGGCATGTATATCATGGTTTTTGGACTCTGCATACAGATTTTGTACCATCGCAAAAGACCATTATTGGGATTTCATATGACATGCACCATATGCCTCTTTCTCATCTCAAGCATATTGGTTACATTTGAAACATTTGGAATGATATTCCAGACTCTTCCAGCCTTCTGTACATTGAAAACACAAGACCTTGGACCACTTGTGAAACTCTTGGACCCCAATGATGGAGTAATTGCTTGGGAGTAAGTCCACATATCTATCTCCTCCATCTTACTTTCTGTGTATAGACCCCTCCATCTCTTTACCTGATACTTACAAATCTCAAATAACAGAATTGTGGCTGGCATTGGATCCACATTGATGAAGTACTCCTGTCCCTATTTCAGTATATCAATCTATAGCTGAATTGATTCCTGGAAGTGCCATTGCAGATACTATGCTTGTGAGTCAGTAGTACATTTGTTTGAAATGGCTCATATCTAAAAACATCTTCCTTACATAGATCTACCGGTGTTATGTTGTCTGGGGTTCAAACAGAATCTTGTTATACACCCTATCAAGTGTGGCTTTTGTTCTGAATGGTATCAATTTCTGACCATTAACCTTCAATATAGAACACCTGCTGATGCCACCTTTCTTTTTCCAAAACTGTAGGTATTGTAATTTCAACAGACATCATGGCCTCCATGGGGAAGGCAGATTCTTCCATGGTATCTCTTAATGATACAGCTCAGAAGATTGTTCGGGGATGCCAACTTGCAACTGTGATATATAATCCCCTGCTGTCTCTCTTAACTGGTAAGTTGATCTGCCATATCATTTCTTATTATCAAGGGATTTTGATTTCAAGGCCAATGTTGATACCATTAGCCTGGAAAATCTGGTGGATAAGTTGTGAAGCACGACGGTATATGGGAATGCCAGCACATGCCAGATACAAAGTGATTACCACTGCCATGTGTGTTCAGTTTTATTTTGAGAGCTGGTAGTCAGCCTTACATCAGTTGATTGATGATGTGTTGTAGACTGCAATCTGGGTCCTTGTATCCTGCAACCCTTCTAGTTGCAAGCATTTTATCCTTGGTATTGGACCCAGACAACCAAGGATTGACACCTGTTGACCTTTCTACTGTCTCAGCACTGATGTCGGTGAGTATTCCATAACTTTGCAATGTTCTCAGATATTGACTACTGCTTGAACTTTGTTGGCTTTGCAGGGATTAGCACCCACACTGATTATAGTCTATGTTGCATATGGTAATGCAGTGGAAAGTGTACAGCAGATGATCTCCATACACTCTATAGAAAGGGAAACCCAACAGCAACACAGCATAAGTGGCATTCAAGCTACAGTGGACAATCACTCTTGTTCTGGTGTGGAGCTGTCCAATGGTCATGGTACAGAAGCAGCTATACCAGAGGAGAATGACCAAGTCTAGAATAGATAGTTTACTCTCAAAGTCAAAGTAGCTCTCAAGGAACTGCCAATTACATCTTGATCACCTGGATACTGGACCTTGAACAGCTTTCACTGGTAACATCACTTCTAACTACCAAAGAAAATTTTATCTTCCAATTCTCCAGTTGAGAAGTAAGTGAAGACCAGAGGTAGCTTTCTAAGCCTTGTGTCATGAAGTGCCGCTTTTTCCCCTATCTTTTCCTTTCTTAGCGCCCATTCCCCTTTCAGCGCCTGTTTGATAGTTTGATGCCCGCTAGACACCCAGTTCCCCTTTCCACATCATTCCCATCATTTCCTTCCTTGTTCTTTCACATCGTCCTCATAACTGATCCCATCTATTGTTCCCTTTGTTTTCCTTGTTCTCTCACATCACCTTCACAACTGATTCCATCTATTGTTTCCATCGTTCTCTTTGTTCTTTGACATACAACAGTTACTCGTTCTGGACTCGTTCTTATTCTATACCTGGACTACTATTGTTTTCCCCTTGTTCCCTATTATCTTTCTTTATTCTCGCACAACTCACCTTCTAGTATATAAGCTAGGTAGTTTGCACCTGGTCCCTCATCTTGACCTCTTGTCGTTGGGACCAGGCGAGTAGTACTTTGTTTTCTCCTTTATCTACAATATATCTAACTTGTCGTTGGGACCAGTTATCTACCTGCTCTTGCTCTCTGCTCGCTGTCTCTGTCGTCTCTGTCGTCGTCTCTGCTAGCCGACTTCCGCCGCCGTTGTTTCTATAGTCCTAGCGTCTAGCGCTTTAGGACACCTTGCTTACTTTTGCCCCAAACTTACTATGAGTTTGCAAAACATCCTCAAGCATTTCTGCAACACCCTGTGTAGTAAGCACATCCTCCTCAGTTCCCTCAATCTTTCTAATGTCATCCTGTAGCTCTTTACAGGCCCTTTCTTTATCCAGACAACTACTTCATCAAGGTGGCTAGCTGTTGCATCATTCTCCCTATTCCATCCAAATCATGAATCTCTACCCGGGTTGATCTTCCACTTCTTCCTTAGTCATTACTATTCTATCTACTGGGGCTACTTAATTCAATATGAGTCCTTGCAGGATGAGATCTACTTCTGTGAGACCCACTTCACCACTTGCTTCCCTCCAAAGTACAATTGACTCTGTTGCTGAAGGCATCACCTGCATTGTGTTACTAAATCTTGAGTCAATATGAGTCATACAGTACAGAGTGTGAGGTAGCGGAAAGGAATGAAATGTTGAATCTGGACTCCTGGATACATCGGACTATAGCTATACATGTACTATATGCTTTATCATTTCATTGTTTCTTGATACACATGTATGATATCTCTATGCATACTTTTTATAGGAGTTACAGCCACCTCTGTACAGTATATTAGTTCTTGAGCCCTAAGCCTTCCAAAGCCCTCTGCCACAGCAGCTAAGAGAACAAATCTTGTATAGGGAGGCAGGGACCCAAGACTTTGGATACAGAGATGGCGGCGGTAGAAGTTGTCTAGTGAAGATGACAACAGAGATCACAGTAACAGCAAGCAGAGAGCAAGAGCAGATAAAGGAACTGGTCCCAACAACAAGTTGGATATATTGCAGATAGAGAGAGAGACAGAAGTAACTACTCACCTGGTCCCAATGACAAGAGGTTAAGATGAGGGACTGGGTGTAAACTACCTAGCTTATATACCCAGTCAGTGATCTGAGATATGAGTTGTGCACAAATGAAGAAAGACAATAAGAAACAATAAGAGAACAATAGTAGTCAAGGTATAAAACAATAATAAGTCCAGAACAACTCATATCTCAATATCTCAGATCACTGACTGGGTATATAAGCTAGGTAGTTTACACCCAGTCCCTCATCTTAACCTCTTGTCATTGGGACCAGGTGAGTAGTTACTTCTGTCTCTCTCTCTATCTGCAATGTATCCAACTTGTTGTTGGGACCAGTTCCTTTATCTGCTCCTGCTCTCTGCTTGCTGTTACTGTGATCTCTGTTGTCATCTTCACTAGACAACTTCTACCGCCGCCATCTCTGTATCCAAAGTTGTTACGAACCAAACGCCCAGCTAAGTGCTGGAAGCTTAGACCACACTTGTAACGTCCTGAGGAACCGAACAATGTGCAACTGATGATTTAGAACTGATAAGATTGAATATCCTTCCCGTCTTGATACAGGAAACCTCGGCCCCAGTCTGCTTAGTTTTCCCGCACGACCTCTGCCAAGGACACTTTACAGTCCCCGAGTGACACAAATCTTAGCGGCTAACCAAGGATCCCAAATAATCCCCATACCTCTCCTGGCAAACTGTTACCTACCAGTCCTGCCAAAGGTATACCTACTAACAGTGCTGAACAAGAGAAGACCAGCATAGCTCTACTCTTTAATCTGCCAAAGACACGCAAATGCCTGGCCTAACCATTTGTCAATAATCCACGGGGAACTTGTTGTGTTATTCCCAGAAGAATACCTCGGGAAATAGCAAACCCCGACATGTTCAGTACCCCAACCAACCGTCCATATCAGTAGGCTGATTAGACGCGTAACTGGCCACTGATTATTTGTGCTGTCTAGCCAAATAGACGCATAACGTTTCACGCCCGACCCCGAAAGACCAACCTACCAATTTATTTATCTACCACGCCGACAGTACTCATAAACACCAAGCTCCTGGCTGTCACCCTCCCCACTTATGTTATATGATTTAGCTTACAGTTATAGGTAGTCGTTACGAATACATTATTACATACAACCGTAGGTAGACTAGTATATAAAGCGGGGCTCGAGAGTATCAAGCCCCAACCTAGTTATTTTGAACATTCATCCTGTAAACTCTGCTCTCTGATATCCTCCTTACCTGTAATCTCTGTCTTCACCTCCATAGTCTCATAGATAGAACAATAACAGATCTTATTGTCTAACTAATAACCTACTTCGTGTGAACTAACAACCGTCAAGCTAACTTAGGTCTTGTTCGACAACTGAATTCGACCCAAACACAACCCTCACTGTTACCTACAACCCTAACAGTCTCTCGTGTCACCGTCGCTGATAGGTTCTCCTGTCGTCCAAAAGTGTCTTGACCTACTTCTGTGACCTACACCTTGCTCTTCCCTCTACACTTCCTACGTCCCTTAACCTCCACATAGATCCTAGTTATAACAATATAATTAAATTGTTCTAACTAATAACATCTGCGTGAACTTCCGATTGATAACTGCGTAAGTCTCATTCAAAGTGTTGAACTCGACTTACCTTATCATCAATTCCATCTCAATTCTCCTTGTAAGCCATTCAACCCATATACGTGTTAAACTTGACGTTCCAAACCACATCGACAGCGTTACTTGTATCTACTTAAGCTCTAAATAGTGCCATTAGTCCTCGAGTCCACATTGAAGCTCCAGGATTTCACTCACCAAAAGTGTAGCAATCAGTCGTACAATTAGAATCTGGACAGAGAGAAAGGGCTCCATAGGTGCTTCAAGCCCATCTGAGGACATGATGGTTATTGAGAACCGTAACGTGATGGGAATTGACTTTAGGTTGCCATTTAGTGTCAATATTATATAGAAAACACTTATTGATGAGGCTGAGTAGTAGCCAGTTACCTGAATTAAACATTGTCACGGCAATCTTGGAGTTGAGGTGCAACTGAATTTGACCCCTCTTTGATTACCTTACATAAAGAAAGATAATAGGGAACAAGGAAAGAACAATAGTAGTCCAGGTATGGAATAAGAACAAGTCTGGAATGAGTAACTGTTGGAAACAATGGATAGGATGGGTTGTGAAGATGATGTGAAAGAACTAGTGTTGCCAATGGTCCAGTTAAAACCGCGGTTTGACCGGTTTGTAACCAGACTGCCGTGAACCAGTTTAGGGGAACTGGTTTTCCGGGAACCAGTTTACCGGAACCGGTTTGAAACCAGTCAAACCAGTTGTAACCAGTTTCCCCCCTTGCTAAATTTCCCCCAGGAATTTTTGTGCAGACCAGGTTAGATTGATTCTCAATGTATGTAGTAGAAGTAGTAGAATTATTCGACTAAATTAGGAGGTCCACATGGGCGGGCAACTGACAGGTGTGCCTGTGAGGGTACCCATCTGGGTACCTTGCACAGGCTATATCTCTACAACGACAATGCAGATTGTTTAGCAGTAAGCTTCCCCACAATATGACATCCTTGACCTTTGAAATGAGCCTCCATACGTCCAAAACAGTCAAAAAATGACACACCCAGCTTACCCCTTCCTCCTCCCCCCATCCTGCACCCTCTATATCTCCATGAGCAACACATCTTTTGACAAGCAGTAAATTGGCCCATAATACGACGTTTATAAGCTGTAAAATGAGCACATGGAAAACCAGTTTGAATAGGAACAGAGCTACCTGCCATCCCCACCCCTCCTGGTATCTTGTGCCGGCCATATCTCCACAACAACAATGTGGTTTGCTGAGCAGTAACTTGCATAATGATACAGTGCTCTTCAGCTACAAAATGAGCCCCCATACATCCACAAAAGTAAAAAAATGACATACCTAGCTCATTGAGGAATTTCAAGTGGTCAAAACTGTGGCTTAACCGGTTTGAGCGGTTAACCGCTGACTACGAACCGGTTAAGGAGATCCGGTTAAGTCCGAACCGGTTAAACCGACCAGTAACCGGACCAGACTGACTGTTGGCTACGCTAGAAAGAACAAGGATGAGGAAAGAAATGATGGGAATGATGAAGAAAGGGGAACCGGGTATCTGGCAGGCATCAAAGTAACAAATGGGCGTCAAAGTGACAAACAGGCGCTAAAAGGGGAATGGGTGCTAAGAAAGGAAAAGATAGGGGGAAAAGTGGCACTTCATGACAGATGCCTCAACTGTTATGGCTCCAAATTTCAAACCAAGCCCTGATGAAAACAAAGATAACAATCACGATTGTAACCATTCAATTGACTGTGTTTGTCCTACCCCCGAGACGGGGAGATCCTTACGAAACGGTAAATCTTTGATAGAATTTTGGTCTCTGATTTGCGATTGAGATACTTGTGTCAAGCGTGAGGTGATTGTAGCTCCCGACGGTTCATGAATTACTACTCACATTTGAAATATGGAGAAACCACAAGCCCACGGAGTGCTGGCAAATATTTATCGGGGGTCACTAGGGCTTACACGTATCACTCGGACTTCTGACAACTATGGCCCACCGATGTCGAGCTGGCGGCTCATCAGTTACGCTGAGACCCAAATTGCCATGTGGCGCGTACCATATAGTATATTGAAGCCATATGGCCATGATTTAAGCTTTCACTGGTGAAGTCTAGAACAATGGCCAACCGGGTGGGACTTGCCTTGAATGAGGCCATCGAGCATACCACGTCTTCAGCAGGACCGAGGTGATCAAGGAGAAGCAGCCATCTTATGGAGCGCATCTCAGTTCCCGATCTGACGCGCCACTCTGATGAATGTAAAACTCGGAGTGCGTCTCCATAGTGAGAGCCATGAAAATGGTGCAGTGAGCCGAAAAAACCGACGAGCAGACAAAGCTGACGTATTCATCTGAAGGCTATTCTCAACTTCAGTCAAGTCGCTCTCTGCGATGCAACCATTTGTCAAGTAAAATGAAGAGTCCCCTCACACGAATTTTGAAGCATTGGGCTTGCACGCAAACTCAGTAACAGACGGATGCCGATAACAACCCAAAATAGTTCTTATTGCGTGCCGACTATGTCAACATAAGGTACGGCGTACTACACCACAACAATGTATAAGTTGAATGGTAGTGTCATACAGAGAGGATAGCGCAATTTCCAAAGGCTAGTTGTTGATCCCGGTAACCTATGGGATGATATGCCGCGAGCATCGAGACATCGTACCCAATGAGATATAAGGACTCGATACAGGTAGTCGAATGAGCCCACGGGATGCACCGTGGGCTGAGAATAAGTACCTCAAGGATACCGCGCCCGAAATTAGTGTTGAGCTCTCCAGTTTGTAGGTAAGTATCAAGCACAACGTTAATCACGGAACCTAGCCTAGTCGGTATATCTCACCTGTCTTTCAGGGCGTCACGAATCCTGATGTTATTCTACTGTTCTGGCAGATACCGAGTCGAATACATCAAAAAGTCAGCCTTCCTGGCGAACGAACAGGAGTTCGTCCAAGATTGGACACGGCTTTGTTCCGATTCGTATACCAAGTCGTCGACAGTCAGATCTTCAGGCTCGTTCGCTCCCCGAGAGCAAGGTCGACACTCACGATTTCCCCCACTGCGACCCCGACTCCCCGCCGATAAAATTTGTACCAAAATGACTGCACTGTCAAGCCGTATGCCTAATGAGGTAAGTGGTTGTCGAATGAATCTATAAGGTGGTTTCGAGGCCTAAAATAAAACAAAAGTTCATGACCACTGAGGTCTAAAGTATACCCTCCTCGACGGTAGGTCCCCGTCCCAAAGTTTTGTTGCCACGAGCTGAACACAATCCGAAAGTCACCCTTCCCCGATAAACAAAGCTAACAGTACTAGCTAATCGGATATAACTCTGTTCCGACTCTTAGATCGGGTTCGAATCGTTGACGTTTAGACCCCTCAGGCTCGTTCGCTCCTCGAGAGTAAGGTCAGGACTCACGGTTTTGCCCCCACCCCGACCCTCTCCCGCCGAAAAAAACTGACTACCTTGTAAACGTGAGCATTCCCCGCTGATAAAGCACCACTGCACGTTGCCTCAACCCCACGGCGGAGTGTCAAGCTCACCCTTTTTGTTTGGTTTCACGCCACTGTCGGGACTTGGGGAAAAAATGTGGGTCGGTTCACCAAGGGCGGCGGATAAAAGCCCCAGCAGCTTTTTAGGTATAGAAGTTCAAGATGGTCGGTTGGGGCCGTAGTGGGGCTGAGTCCGTGGTGTATAGTCCTGTACGTCAAGGGTTCACAAGTGCACGCGTGCATTGCACAGTAACTAGACGATTTGGTACTTCAGCTACAGCTTGCAAGATCAAAAGCCGCGTAGAACTCATACCACGAAGAAAGAAAAACGTAGCTTGCAATGGTTTGCCGTGTAACTGCCAGACTCACGACCTTTTTGTAGCTATGTGAGTTTCTGATGAAGGAAAGGACGCTGTAAAGCACTGTAAATGGGGAACAGGCATCCATACAAGACCTTCCTGAACTAAAAAAAGCCGAACAGAGGGCGCCCCTCCCTCTAGAGTACAGAAACAACCAAACTTGCAACTCTCAAATGACTGTGGGGCTCGTTTCCAATCATGCATGGTCCATTGGTTAAGTTGCATGGTCAGTCGTCACAACCAGAATGTACGGCGACGAATATGAGGAATGCCAATCGGCAGAGTAGATAACAAGTATGCCATCGGTGAAGTCGGTAGATGCCAAACTCTCACTCGAGTCCCGACCAGAGAAAAACAACAAAAAACCATCGCTGGGAGCAGGATTTGAACCTACGCGGTGAAACACCAAGTGATAAGATGACACTTCAAAGACGATTCAAATCACTCGCCTTAACGACTCGGCCATCCCAGCTTTCCTGTCAGACAGCACTTCTGAGCTCATATACCTCGTGGCGGGGTGGTTGTTATCGATGACGCGGGGTGCATGGACGGATGAAGTGAGGCCTGCCGCCTGACGAGAGATAACACCCACTACCGCTACAACGGTGCTTGAAGCTTGAGCTTGAGAGCCGAGACGTTTAGCAATCGACATTACGTGCAAAGGAACAGGGAAAGAGAGGAAGAACACAAAAAGGAAAACTAGAGCCAGGAGAAATGGGCGTTGCATCAAGAGGGAATCGAACCCCCGGCGGGTCGAAGAGGAGCACTTTCCACTGCAACCGTGGCAACGACCCAGGTTACCACTACCCCATTGATGCCTATCTTTATCGTAGAGGACTCGTGCATGAGATACGCTGACTCAGACTGACTGAACTCAGTGGAGCCCGACGAAACCTCACGGCGGGTCACGAGGACTTGTCCACAAGGCCCTACCGAAGGGGTGGAGGGGAGCGGACGTCGGGGGGGTAATGGTGATCAAACTACCGAACCCCCACATACCGGCAATAACAAGCAAAAAACTATCAATCCAAGTAGCGCAGCTGCCCCAGTGAGGCTCGAACTCACGACCTTCCGATTGTAAGTATCCTGGTCTGGAGAATAACAGTCGGACGCTGTAACCAACTCAGCCATGGGGCAGGATATACTTGTGTCCTTGAGGTGTGTATATATCGACATTTCAGTGCGGTATATAATCATGGTTGTACAATGTAGCATGCGATGCGTAGGGGTAGAATATGCGATATCCACGACGAGATGAATGAATAAATAAAGATACATGAAAATGCTAGATGCCGATCCTAAGTAGTGTGTTAAATGCCAGACGTCGGTCCTACGAGAGGATATGAAAAGTGCAGAGGGCGCACAACAACCTCCCCTCTTCAACGTGTGTGTGCGGTGCGGCGTTTAAACCATTGCACCCAACAACCCAAACAACCCCTCAGTCCTAGTAATGCGCGTAGGGTATGCAAAGTCTCCAACCACACCACGTTCACCCAACGAGCCAAACAACGCCTTCAAACACCCCAAACGTAGCCATATTCACTGGTACGGCTCTCAATAACGTAGCTCCCAGCCCTCTCCAAAACACCGCGTGGCCTTCTGTCCGGAATGAATGGAGGAACGTCGAGAGCGTCGTTCGGTACGGGTTTAGAGGTCTCGACGGGGAGGAGAAGGAAGAAGCTGAAGGACTTTGGTGGAGACCTCGAGAGAAGGCGAAAGGGTATGAATGCTGGTGTTGATACTGATACTGTGGTTGCGGATGTGGAAGATGATGTCCGTGCCCATACGACCCGGAAGATGAAATCGCCGTCGGCGCCGGTGTTCCAACAGCCGTGGAGGTGGAGGTAGAGAGATAATACCCGCCATCGTGACTCTGCACACGCGTCTTCACCACGTCCATCGGGAACGTGAATATCCATCCAGCTACACCGCGCACACAAACGTTAGCCTACACTCAACCCCGAAGCAAAGGAGGGAGACTCACCGATCCCAGCAACACCACCAGCAACCAACAGCGTACCCAACCCAGCTCCTTCGCTTCCTTCTCTATGATCCATCTCATGAACCAGTGCACCCGTCTCACTTCTCCTCCTCCCGTTTTCCCCAGCACCGAAAACGCCGGCTCCTAGAGACCCCCAAAGAGGGGGTAGGTACCGACACGAAGCTTCGTACGCGAAGAAGTACGATCCGTAGCCTAAATCGCGTAACGCGGTAGCTGTGATACCGCGATAGAGACCTCGAATACCGTGTCGTTTGAATATATCGGTTGCTACTTCTCTTGCTGTTGGGAGGGTGGAGGTCGAACCGGGAGAGAAAAAGGAGGAGGAGGAAGGCATTTGTTGACGGATCTTGATTAGTTCGGTCGGGGTTGTTATCACTCTAACGATAACGACAGACAGGTTAAGTATGCCAAATAACCGAGGAACGAGAAACATACGAGCTAATAACACCACACCCCATCCCCGCTAACGCGATCTGTCCCAACGTCGGCGTCCACTCCGTTTGTGTTTGTATCTCCCCGGAAGGCCTCTGAACATCCAACAAAAACCGATAACTAGCGAATACCAGCCCGTTCAAGGGTGCAGCGGTCGCGATGGGGGAGGATATACCCCGGAATAGACCCCATATTCCGAGTCGTTTGTCTTCTCGAGCGATGGAGAGCATTAGGTGGAGAGTTGATTGTGAGGTGCGGGTGGAGGTGGAGGCGGTTTGAAGGCGTACTTTGACTAACAAAGGTGAGGTTAGATGATATAGTGAGGGAAATACGGAACGTAACGTACCGGTGTCAAAGGGAAAGCCAACTACGAGGCCTGCTACGCCCTGTTTATGTTCGTCCGAGTTGTTGCGGTGCGGTGCGATAAGATATTGGAGAGTGGGCGATAAAGATAGTGACGAGCAACTCCAAGTCAGCCTACGAACGAGAATGAACAGACCCAAACGTGTCGACGTACGCCGATAGTCCCAGCTATAAAGTCTACCGTCGGGTTCAATCCCTGAGCTTGCTCTTGCGGTTGGGTATCTCAAAACAAACACCGTCAAGACCGACCGAGAGCACTGAGCAATAAGAAACATACCATTCTGAGTCGCGCTATCCATAGTTTCTAGGTTGGTCGTGATCTTCGTGTTATTCTAGGTTGTCGACGTCTTCATGAACTCGCCGTGGTGGTAATGGTAATAGTCCAAGGCCGCCCCGCATAACGATTATCATTATGCAGTGCGGAGCTCTCGGATCGGACCATATCCCGTTTACCGTTACCCTTGCCGCCGTTGTCGATGACGATACCGAGCGTCAAAAAGGGGCTGCGGAGCACGATAAGCGATTGTAAGACTTGGCTAATGGGCTGGCGCGAATGAATAATTGGAATGTTTAGTACTCAAGAGTGTCATGGTGGAGGTTTGTGGACAAGCCTGGGCCAGGTGCAGGGAAGCGAGTCGGAAATGAACCAGAACAATAGATGATGACGCCATTCCTTAGTTTGGGCTGTTATATTGCCATGTGATTCCCAACCCGATACATGCCCCATGGCTGAGTTGGTTACAGCGTCCGACTGTTATAGCCCAGGTCCTCCAGTATCTATACTGCAAATACAATCGGAAGGTCGTGAGTTCGAGCCTCACTGGGGCAGGTAGAGTTTTCGGTGAAAGCTTATCTTTTTTGTCGTTCCCTCGTCTGCTAACGCCCCACAACCACGTATAAAGGTTTCGCTCCGATCCTCACCGAGTCCTGGCCTGTCAAACGTCATTTCCATCCATATTCAAGTCCCCCACGATACCTATACATCCACACAATTGCGTGTACCTAAAGAAGCATTAATGGGGTAGTGGTAACCTGGGTCGTTGCCATGATCTTTGTATCGAAGTATCGACCCGCCGGGGGTTCGATTCCCTCTTAATGCATGGCCGGATCGTCCATCTCCTTTTTTCCTTTTCTTTTTTTGTCAAGCCGCGTGCTTGACGACTCATGATCCACCAAACCCTAGTTCTTGGGTGCGTGCCGTACCTGAGCCCAAGTACTATTGTAGCTGGTCGATATTAAAAAAATAAGCACGATTCACGGGGTGAAATTTCCTAGATCTGACCAGCTGCCCCAGTGAGGCTCGAGCCCACCTTCTTTTGGTCGCATGAGATTAAGCTAAATCAACCTGGAAATCAACATTAAAATCCGTCCGAAATCGGGTCCATAATCCTTGGCGTCACCAACTCTGAGCGTCCCTAATTGTATATGTTATAACATCTCGTGAGGTTCATAACAATCGGATGGCTGTGATCAACTCGTATCGGAGAACGGTAGGCGGCGGGTTCTATTGCTTCACAAGCCAGGCAATGGGAGATTTAGTATCGAGCCAGATCTGCCCAACCCGCGAGAGTGCAGTATAGATAGTACGAAGACTGTGAGGTCCAACTTGTGAGTTGCTCGAGGAGGAGGAATATATGGTTGGTGGCCGAAGCTTATGGACATGGAATGGGAGAATAATAGATATACTGACTGCGCAGTACGCCTACGGTATCCTCCCAAGCTGATTCACAAGAATATATAAGAGTTCAACGTCAACATTCAACAGCCAACCGAATCCCTGGACGGATATGAACTACTCATATGCCGCTCGCCGCTCACCTCAACTGGTATCACCGTGACAGTCTAAGATGAGTATACCTCTGCACTCTATTGTGCACTCGACCGCGATTTGTGTGCCTAACGCGAAAGACAGATTGAACTCCAAAAGGGTTCACCTGTAAGACCTTAGGCCAGGTATTTCGGCTTGTGACTCGGTTGATTCTTATCTTAATGCATGTACTAGCCCGAGGTTTGAATGGCAACTAAAGAGAACAACCGCTTACTTCGATTCAACTTTCAAGGGCTGACTAGAACCCCTATTAGAAGTCGTACTTGGAGGCAGGATGGTAATCCGGGTCGGTGCGATTGATTTTGTTCAACCACATAGGTACTTGCTACTTGACGAGTCACCAAGTGTTCGAGTGCTCGCGCGAGGGGCGTAGTTGAAGTCGCATTTAGGTCCGTTTAAAAGTGAAAGATAGCTTCGAGCGAGCAGAACAATCCTCTCTTTACAGCGGCTGGCGCCTGAAGCTGAAGGCTAATGCCACACAAAGTCAAACACAATTTCCCGGAGATTATTTTGATCCCTTACCGTCCCACGATTTCCGAGCGGCAGTGCAACCGCGGAGAGCGTGTCGATGAACATTTTGACCTAGAATGTGCGGGAATTCATCGTGATCAAACTATATCGAGCCGGAATGCGCACTGAAACGTTAGGCGTCAATTCTTTTTCGCACAGAAGTATACAAAAATACAGTCCTCAAAACCAAAGGTCGTCCCGAAGTTGTCAACCAAAGACCTTTCTTCCCTCCCCCCACTTCTTAAAGCGCGCCAAACACCTTTGGAACCTCAAGAACGCATTCTACATGGACCTAGTTGCGAATTATTGGACGTGGTTGGGGCTCAGTGCTGGTGAGTCTATTTGTCATAAGTGATGACGTGATGACTCAATATCTGCTTATCCAAATCCGTATAATTATTTCCTCTGCTCCAACTCGTTGTTTTTTTGGCTCGACTTGCTCTTTCTCGACAACTTTGAAGGCCTGCTCTTTATCATCTATAAACACCTTCGCAAGCTATTCTACCCCTGTGTGACGCTCTCGGAGCTGAAAGACGCCTTGGGATGTCTTGAAACTGTGTACAAGGAACACGACCTCATATCAGCGCTACATGACGACGAGTACTACGAGTGAGTCTCGGATCTCGACAATCTTGCACACGGTATACTAAGCTTGATCACCCAGATTGAAGATCACAGCATCCAAGATAGTCGAGAAACACCTCCTCGGACCTGCTTTATGGACGTATGTCGGATTTCATCCTCGACTGATGCCAGAGATTGTACGCTGGTATGAGCGATCTGAAGATGTAAAACGGGGGATTCTCGTACGTTCTTACTACTTACGCTAACCCTGCTCGAATTGATGCTTTCCTCTGCCTTTGTCTGAAGCGAGCCCACGAGCAGGACAAACAAAGTCTTTGGGAGGCTATACGGTGCCGACGACAGGCTATCAACCAACCATCTCAGGCTGTCCCATACAGCCACTCTTCAGCCTACGAAAGCCCATTTCGTTCTGCGATCGACAGTCGTGCTCATACCTTTGCGGCTGCCACTGAAGGTACGCACTCCCCCTCAATCGTTCATCTGAGGTCACGAGTCCCAATCAATTGACTGGAAATTTTCTAGCAAACCGCTCCAGAGGACCGTCAGCTGCCTCTAATGCCCGTTCTACGCGCATGTATTCACACGGCGGGGTCGACTGATGCTATCTACCAAGCTGTTGAATCGCTCATATCAGATGGTGTGTACATTGAAGGCTGTTCATTCATCGCATCTGAATGACCGAACAGCAATTATAAAGATCACGTACAATTGTACAGTCGATGTGATTCCCGTTTCTATGAATACGCCACTCGTATCATTTTTGCTTACAGTTCCCTCTCTCTCTCTCTCTCCCTCTCTCTCTCTCTCCCTCTCTCTCTCTCTCCCTCTCTCTCTCTCTCCCTCTCTCTCTCTCTCTGTTTCTCTCTCGCTTTCTCGCTTTCTTGCTTGCTGTTTTCGATTGCCTGCTCCTCACGTGCTATGTAACTCCCTACTCATCTTGGAGCTTTCGGTGAAAGCTTGCTTTCTTCCCGTTCCCTCGTCTGCTAGCTCCCCGCAAACACATACAAAAACTTCGCTCCGATTCTCACTGAGTTCCAATCCTTAAAGTGTGTATCGTCTCAACTTTCATTTTCTTCCATACTCAAGGCAACCCACGAGACCTATACATATTACATACACAACCGCGTGTCCCTAATGGTCTGATTGTTTATCTGTGTTTCTGTTGTCGAGCTGCGTGCTTCACGAGTGACCGAACCCAATTCCTTGGAAGCAGGGCGTTACTGTAGCTGGTAGATAAAAAAAAATTAAGCACAATTCACGCCTCAAAGGGTGAAAGTTCCTAGATCGCTGGCCAGCTGCCCCAGTGAGGCTCGAACTCACCTTCCGATTAATATACATCTCGCGAGGGTCATAACAGTCGGACGGCTGAACTGAAACGTATTGGAGGACGTTAAGTGGCGCGTTCTATTGCTTCACAAGCCAGGCAACGGGTGATTGGTATCCACACCTACCCAAACCGCAGAATCACAGTGTGAATGGTACGGAGCTGGGGTCTAACTTGTGAGTTGCTCGGGGAGGAGGAATCTATGGTTAGTGAATAGGGTTTATCTGGTAGCTGTGGACCACGGAATGGGAGAATAATAGATATACTTACTATCGCAGTAGTATGGTATGACGATGATTGATGAACACTCGCAATTGAAAGGATTATCGATGAGGAGTTGGCCGAACGTGTCTTTCAAGGGTTTAGTCAGACGTATTTCGACCCAGAATGTGCGGAAATTCATCATGGTTCAACTATATCGAGCCACAAATCAGTTTTTTCACGCAAAAGTATACAAAATACCGTCCTCCCATCCGGACACCGTTCGAGTCGACGCGACCATTCTTCCCTCCCTCCACCTTTTAAGCGCACCAAGCACCTTTGGAACCTCGAGAACGCATCCTGCATGGAATTAGTTGTGAATTATTGGACGTGGTTGGGGTTCAGTGCTGGTGAGCCAATTAGTCATCAGTGATGACGTGATTATCGAATACCCCGCCCTTACAAATCCGTATTTAATTCATCTTCTCCAACTCGTTGGTTTTTTTTGCTCGTCTTGCTCTATCTAAACAAATCTATAGGCCTGCTCGTTATCACTTATAAACACCTTCGCAAGCTATTCTACCCCTGTGTAACGCTCTCAGAGCTGAAAGACGCCTTGGGATGTCTTGAAACTGTGTACAAGGAACACATCGACCTTGTATCAGCGCTACTTGACGTTGACGACGAGTACTACGAGTAAGTGTCAGATCTCAACAAGCTCGCACACGGTACTCTAAGCTTGATCACCCAGATTAAAGATCGCAGCATCCAAGATAGTTGAGGAACATCTCCGAGGACCAGCTTTATGGACTTATGTTGGATTTCATCCTCGACTGATCCCAGAGATTGTACGCTGGTATGAGCAATCTGAAGATGTGAAACGGGACATTCTTGTGCGTTTGCTCCTACTTACATTGACCTTGCTCAGCTGATGCTTCCCTCTGCCCTCATCTGAAGCAAGCCTACGAACAGGACAAACAAAGTCGTTTTGAGGCTGAACGGTACCGTCGACAGGCTATCAAACAACCATCTCAAGTTGTCCCATACAATCACTCTTCATCCTACGAAAGCCCATTCCGTTCTGCTATTGACAGCCGTGCCCGTACCTTTGGGGCTGCCACCGAAGGTGTGCGCTTCCCTTCAATCGGTCATCTGAGGTCACGACTCTCGATGATGAACTGACTGGGATTTATCATAGTGAGCCTCTCCAGAGGACCGTCAGCTGCCTCCAGTGCCCGTTCTACGCGGACATAATCTCACCGCGGGGTCGACTGATGCTATCCACCAAGTCATTGAACCAATCCCTCTTATCAGATGGTGTGTACGTTGAAGGCCGTTCATTCATCACATCTGAGTGACGTGAACAGCAATTGTAACGATCACATACAAGTGCGCAGTCGACCAGATTCCAGTCTCCTATATACACGCACTCGTATCAATTTTGCTTACTGTTCCCTCTCTCCCTCTGTTCTTATCTAGCTTTCTTGTATGCTGCTTGCTGTTTGCTGTTTGCTGTTTTCGATTGCCTGCTCTTGAAGTGCTATGTATTTCCCTACTCATCATGTCAATATCGCCAATTCAATTCGATGCTTCGCAATAGGTCGCCCGGGAAAAGTTGTTTCTCTTGACTGCGTCGTCGGCTTGTGTCCCTCTTCTCCCGCGTTGCATCGAGTGTTTGAGTGCGAACATCAAAGTTCGCCTCTCTCACTCTCAATCTCACCATATCCGTAGACCCTCTTGAGCTGGGTACTATGAATCTATCACCTTTTATATTTGACCTTCTTAGAATAGAGACCAACTTGGACAGACGAAGGTGCTCGGCTTTCGAGTTTTTCCCCCCCTCTTCTGAACTTCGCTGTCCGAATGGTACGAGGTTACCATGAACGATGTATAAAATAGCTAAATGACCTGGATGTTCTGACTAGCTGGTTCAACGTTCAACTCGCCTCCTTGATAGTCTTCGACCCGGTTCAATGAGAGAGGTACTGAATCCAGTTGCGACGGCACTCCAAGTCAGACGGCAGTAGAAGTACAGCCTGAGTACTTACTGTTAAACTTAATCTAACTAAACTGAGTTTCAACTTTATTTTAACTCCGCTTTAACTTAATACTTACTTACCGTATATACTTTGCACTCTGCAATACTAGATCAATACCTTTTGATCCCCAATCTTTCGCTTTCACCTTAAGTTTCACTTGAATCTCGTAGCCTTCTAACAGGTTATGGGCCCCGCATAGGCTCTATAAACCTCACTATACTATCACTATCATCTCTCTCCAGAGTTTATGAGCTCTGATCGCAACGATCGCCGTCCTACTCGTAACCGCACACAAACCAATTTCTTCAGAGGTTCTTCATACCAGAAATCTGGAATCCTTCGACCTACTCGAAAGCGAAGACACACAACTCCTATCTTTAATCCTACTATGTCATCTGGTGCAGCAGGATCTGGTGGAACAGCCGTTGAACCCTCGAGTCCTAACACCAACAATCCTCAGGAAATGAATATCGGTCTTCTTCGGGCTATCCAATAGGTGCTCAACGAGAGAGAGAGGGACCAGGGAGACTAGTTGCGTTGCTCCTGGTCTCCTCGGGGCTAGAGCAGATATAGGTTGGCTGAGATGGATGCTCAGGTATGGGCAGAAGGCCCGAAGGGCCTCTGGGCCCCCGCGAGACTTTCGACACTCGGAAGGGGGAGGGGAAGACGACTGCGAAACCCACTTCGAGTAGGAACGCTTGTAGTGACGCGTCCAGTCGTCTGGATAGCCCACATCTGAGTAGGAACGGAAAGGTGAGATGAAAGGTAATGTATTTTGGGAAAGGAAGATCGTAGAACATATCAGCGTACTGGGGGTAGCTTGTATCGGACGAAGTCGTGATGTAACGTAGGTTGCATATACGGAGCCATAATTTCTGCGTGTCTGCGTAAGTAAACTAAAAAGGCGTCACTTTTCCAGCGGTCTAAAACCTTCACCGCATCGAAGGGAACCCCTCGTAGGAGGTACTCCAACGTCGACCCTATCCTGATGCCGTGTCCTTGTAGCATCTCTAGGTTCTGTGCTTTTGCCACCGTCGCTAATCGCGCTAAGAAAGCGTGTTTTGTGAGTGGTCGTAAGGAGGTGGTTCGTTGGCCGCTTGTGCTATGTAGGTATGCAAAGAGATGGTGATTATTTGGGGGATTATTGATGTCAAAGTGGTTCTGTAGTATCGTCTTGGGGTCGGTAGGGCCTGTTTGAGCCGCCCAGTATACGTCTTCCCCGCTCAATGGCTCTGCCTTGGTACGTGGGATGTGGAAGATGGTTGTTTCGAGGTTGTTTTGGTCCACACCTTCCCACATATTCTGTCGGGTGACGTGTTGGTCGACTTTGAAGTCGGTGAGGCGGTGTACTGTGAACTCTCCCAGCCGAGCGCTGCTGTAGAAGGTGGTTGTCAAGCATGCTGCTACTGCGGCGTCGAGAGGTTCCAATAGGTTTAATCCCCCGATGAGGTTGGTCATGAATTCTACCGTCCATGGTTTCTGTTGTTTTCTTCGGGAGCTGGCTGGACAATTCTTTTCTGCTGATCTAAGTAGGGCGTCCACTTCCAACCTAATCATACTCCAGTCTAGCCCGTGACAGATGTGCCACGCACGTACGCTGAATAGGTAATTCTTGACAGCTGAACCCGAGTACGTTCCGACTATTGTTGCAAGCCAGTTTGCGATCAGATCCGAGCTGGCTGGGCCTCGTTGATCTTCAGGTATCGTTCGCGTGTCGCAGAAGACGTGAAAGACCAACAACCCCGTGGCGTATGCTTGTAGTGTGGACTCTGCGTAGGATCTGACGAGGGCTAATTTCACTCTGTCTAGATCGTCTTCCTGTACCATAATGGGTCTACCGTTGACGTCTCTGAACGTGCAGTTGGTCTTTGGTTGCCACCGTACTAGACGATCCTTCGCAGAACAGTGTGGTCGGAGATTTGAGGGGGAAGGGCGTAAGTGTGCCTGGTACGGTCTGGCGATCGAGCGGGGTTGGGGAGCTAACGGGGTTGGCCATCGAGTGTTTTCGAGAGTGGTTGGTTCCCCGCTGTCAGTTTTCCCAGGAGTTTGAGATTTCGGTGAGCTCGACAGCATCTTTCTCCAACCAGCTTCTCGTTCTTTCCCATTCGGTATCTCGTCGTCTCCGAGTCGGTTTAGGTGAATGGAAAGTGCGATTGCCAGATCTACGGCGCTCAAGTTCTGTTGTTGTGACAGGGGCGTCGTAGTCAACGATGAGTGAGGTGAGTTCACTTGGGATATCGATTTTGGGGAGGAGACGGTGTTCCGGCCCATATACGCCTCTAGAAGGAGCGTCTGCGGGGTTGTCGGCACTGGGGACGTATCTGGTGTGGATTCGGAATCCTCGTTCCTTGAGTAAGGAGTAGACATGTTTGAATATGGTGTTTGTTGGGCGATTTCTACTCCTTCCGTTCCACCATCCTTCGACAACGCCCTCGTTGTCGCCGAATACCTTGTAGTGTTGTCCATGTATGCAGTGGTTAGCCATGATGATAACTGTGAGCCAGAAGCCGACTGCTTCTGCCCATCCGATGTCTCTCTCTTTTTTGTCATCTCCTCGCCATCCAGGTAATAGTCGATACGCTCTCCAAAATCCTCGGATGTGGATTCCAATGCCATGACCTCCACTGGCGTCAGAGTAGGCGTTCGTGTCTACTAGCTCTGCCGGTCCTGGAATCGCGCAGGATATGGGGTTACGAAGTCTTTGTTTCCACCAGATGAGATCCTGGGGCAATCGTCGAGGTGGGCGATGGCGGGAAAAGGTCGAAGCCTTACTCAGTTCTGCGATCAACCTCTTGAGTTCTGTCAGATAAGCTCTACCTGAGGTCAGCACGAGGCAAACGTGCATCAACTTCCCGTGAAGTGCTGATGCTTCTTTGGCGTCATGTTTGGGCTCTGTTTCCCACGTCTCTATTGCATCCAGGTATTTCTTTCGTTTTTCTTCGGGGACCGATACTCTCATCGCTTCTATGTCCCATTGAAGTCCAAAATATACTGGGTTGTGGCAAAAGGGGATGTCCTTGCGCAGTTCCCATACGTAGCCGAGAGATGAAGAGATTCGATCGATATCCTCGAAGGAATATGTGTACTCCATGTCCTCCGAGCTCCTTGGTGACGATCCGGATAAATCTATCAGCGGGAATTTGAAGTCATCGTCGAATTCTTCTTGTTTACCCGATGGTAAGGATTCTCCTATGCATAGGAGTCTCCCTTTGACGTGAGTGAAGCCCCCGTACGTCCTAATGCGGTCGCGGATTTGGTCTCTCGTAGCGTTGGCTTTGGGTAGCCACTCTTTTCAAATCCGTAACCAAAGGTGGTCGTCCACCCATTTGGTTAAAGGGCCAATTCCCTGTGACCTAAATATCTCGACGCCGGCGTCTGCGAGATGACCGAACGTTCCTGGTGCTGACGCCAAACCGAACATATTGCAAGTGTCTATTGCAAACTCGTCTTCGTCCGAGACGCGTACCACTGTACCTGGAAACTGGCTTGGGTGTAGGGGTATTATTCTGTATGCCTCGGATATGTCTCTTACCGCCCCTTGGCTACCTGGTGGAAGAGTCCACAGTAGTCGGCATGTGGTCGCGAAGGTGCCCCAAAGGCAAGGGTACAGGGTGGAATCAATATTCGAATTGATTGAGGTGACAACGGTGCTAATACGTGACGAGCTATCAATAACTATGGGTGTGTGCGGGTATGATAGGTTCTGGACAAGACGGTATTCCCCCGGCCGCCCTGACTTCGGTATCATGGATACTGGGGATGTCTGGAAGTGACCCAAAGCTCTCTCAATGAACTCGCGCGAGAATGGGCCCCTCCATTGTCCTTTACGAAGCTCCTTCTCGACGATTGTCTTGAAGGCGGTCTTGTGCTCGGGGGTAGATATGCGATTGGGGGGAGTAAAGGTATGTGAGATTAAGGGAATGCCGGCGTTAAAGCCTTGTATGATAGTATCATGAAGGGATGTGTATTTGTCAAGAAGACCCGTGTTGTTCAAGGCTTTTCGCCACGACTCGGCATTGAGCGGGGTAGGGCCTCGTCTACCCACCAACGAGGACGCACTGTTGAGCTCCGTGCGATTCCTTTCCGCATCCGGAACACTGATGCTTCTCGGGGTGAGATTCACTGATGCATCCGTTTGGTCGGTTCCAGTCGGTACAAATCTCTTGACTATCTGGGGTCTCGAGACGTCCTTTGGCGTTGTAGGTGCATTGGGTGGGAGTCTTTCCGTCAGGGAAGAACTCACGCTTGCAGTTTCTGATGTTGTGAGGGTCTCGGCTGAGACACTTGGGGCATGCTGAGAGGTCACCGTCTGCTCGCCCGGTAGCAGGGTGAGCCTCTCGAAAGGAATTGGCAAACTCCCGTTGCCGCTGTTTCTTCGTAGGGGAGCTGCTGCGAGAAGAGTTGTGTGTGGAATTTGATTCATATGTGCTATCGGCGCGGCGACGTTCCGAGGAGGAAGCTTGACGTGGAGCACTCTGCAACGCCGATTCTACCTTCTGTAGGGTTGCGGAGTAACGGCATGACGTATTGTCTAGTCTGGGTGCGGTTGGGATGTGGGTGTGGGTTGTGGGTGCAATGGGAACGAATGGGTGCAGGGTGCGAGACGTCCATGACGTTTGGTTATGTTAACATGAAGCGTGGGTGCAAAGGGTGCGGGTGCAATCGTATTGTTTGGGTGCCAGCGAGATGTTTGGGTGCAGCGGTAGGGTGCCGCGATTGTTAGTAGATTATAGAGGGAGGAAAAGGAGGTGTCCGTCAGCTTTTAGATCTATTTGGACATTTGAGTAAGATGGACTTACCCCGAAAGCATAGCTTTGACGTCTGCTTTGTTAACAAACACGCGAGCCTGGTTCAGCACCTCGTCGTTTATAAGGGATACGTCGAATGGGTGTCCAAGCCGGTTCTGTTCGAACCATAGCAGTCGCATGCGGGCGTGGTATTCGGCGAACAACTTGTCGCTGAGTTCGTCGCCGTCATTCTCGTGGTGCATTTCCATCTCAACGTAGAATGCCGTCCACATCTGGCGTGTCTTGGTCGGCCATTCACTGCTCTCGAGGGCTTTGAGGAATCTAGGTTTGGCGTTGATGACCTCGGCCCAGGTAAGCTCGTCGTCGTCTTTTGCTTTAGGCGAAGCTCTTGTCGTTGGATTGGTGGATACGGTGAGTTTTCCCTCGCTGTCCCTGGAGAGACCGAACACGTCGTCCTCCATGCCACGTTGCACCAGTTTTCGAGCTTCGTTCGTTGCCTCTGTCGTGAAGTACCATAGCGGGACATACTCCCACTTGTTCATCTTCTCCTTAGCGTAAGGGTGGACCCTCTGAGTTATGCCGCGCTGCAAGGGGGTGCCCAACTCGAAAGGGTGGATAATCTCCTTCTTCTTCTCCTTTTCCTTCATCTTCTCGTCCCGCTTCTTCTTCTCCTCCTCGTCTGCGAGGCGTTTAGCCTCCTCCCGCTGCTGTCTTCTCTCCTCCTCTATCTGCCTGTCTGCCTCCACCTGTTGCTGCCATCGTTGTCTGTGTTCTTCGTTCTCGGCGACCCATATGTTCCTTAAATGGGTAATCGCCTGCTCGTTATCTGCGACGTCCGGGAATTCTTCGCTGTTGATTAGAGCCTGCCTTATAATGTTGTGCCGTTGGTGTGCGTAATCCGGACAGATGTCGTTACTGGGATCATGATTCAAACGGTTCTCCATCTCGTTGTTTACGAGAGTAGAGGCCGTTCTCGACTCGAAGGTATTCTGCCGTTAGGATGGAATGATGAAGAGGTAGAAAGGGAATGAAAGCGAAGGAGACGGCTGGCTGGAGTCGCCAGCTCGAGGATAGCAGGCAGACAGCGTGGTGGTACGGAGGAGAGAGAGCGATGCCGCACCACGTGTCTGCCCGAAGACCTCAAGGCTCCGGCCGCTCGTCCCTCGCTTACCTGAGCCCATCCATCCTGCATCCCCCACTTCTCATAGACGTCGAACTCGTCCTGTATCCGCTCCTCCAGAAGATCATCAACATGGTCAACAAACTACTCCCTTCGATGTTCTGCGCATTGACGACCATCGTCATAGACGCCGTTATCATCAAGACGGTGACTCTCCACTCTCTACGCTGTCTTCCTCTTCTTCTTTGTCGTCCTCCTCAGGAAATGGAAACGCCGATCCTCCTCCTCCTCCTTCTGTCGGATCTTCTCAACAAGTGTCCGATCTACTATCCGTACTACCTCACTCTCAGAGTGACTACTCTATGTCACTGAGTGATGTCAATAAAGCTTTTGCTGATGTTGGCAAACTTACTGGGCCTGATACGTGGCCGATGTGGAAATTCTGTGTAAATAACGCAATGAATACTATCCTTGCTTATCATAACTTGCGAGGTGGTATGACTGTGCCTACTGAGGTCACACGGGCCGTCTTTAACGTCATCTCTGGTCACATCGTCGACTCGGTCATGGTAAACTACCTGAACGAGCATAAGCCC